>JAEIIG010009107.1:0-13108 GCA_018904695.1 Drosophila parvula | reverse complement strand
GGCTATGTTTTTTTCCTACACAACTCCTTCGATTATATATCTTTATGTATATATACTATATTGCCTTTAATTTCTTATTGCCTTCTCTTTCTGCTGTGACCCAAAGACAGAGTCAAAGATGGTCTGAAGAGGTGGTGGCGGTGAAGAAGGAGAACGAGGAGTTGCCGTTCCCATTGAATTATGCTGCAATAAATTTCACCTCATAAGCCAATAATGACGAAAACTTTTGTGTTGCACATTTCGTGCTGCCATGCGGCTGGCCTACTCCTGCAATTTTCCCCCCCAGATCCCCCCGTTGCCCGTTGCCCGTTGCCCGATCCCCCCCGACAACCCGATCCTGGTCCGACCTGCATAACAATGTCCTACATTCCCAACACGTACCAGCGACAACAGCAACTGTGGATGCTATTTAACAAGCGGGCATGGGGCGTGGCACACCGCCCACCGCCCACCGCCCATAGTCGCCCACTTTTCCCGCCCGAAGTGAGCAAGCGAGACAGACAAATGCGAAAATTGCATACGAAACGTAACGGAAATGCAAAGCCCAAAGTTATTGAGACAGAAGAGTGGAGGAAATGTGGAAAAGGCGAGGAAAATCGGGCTTGTCAAACTTGCATATATATATATATATACTATATATATATAGCATATACATATCTGTTCGCAAATACATATGCGGGCCATGATTAAAGCCAACTTAAAGCGGGAGAAAAAAAAAGGCAAAGCGAAAACTTTGGTAAGAGATAGGAGAGAAGGAGCTGGAACCTCACTTAGCAAAAACGAGCCTATTTCGAAACATAAGTTTTTCTTCAAGTTTTTATTAACATTTTGAATAGTTTGGTATGTCTGGAGTTTCCTTGAAAAGTCTCTGTTTTGAATGTTTAAATGAGAGCACTTTCAAAACTATTCTACAAAAGTTATTCCCTATATTACCAGTACACTCAAGTGGCCCTTGTGACAACAAGCACGTGCTTGTTAGGGTTAGGTGTTAGTAGTTAGGTGTTAGTAGTATTAACTTAAATATTCTTAGAATAATTCCTTAAAAAGAATTAACATTTCTATTTAAAAAAAATGTTTTTTCCAAGTGCTTAGAGCTGCACCCCGAGGTGACTGCATAATATATTCACACAACGCGCCTGCCACTTGCCACCCAGTTGCACATTTCCCGATTTCCCCCATTTTCCCTCCCGTTGATATACGGTCTTGTACAGTTAAGTAGTTACTATATACGATGGCGGGATGGGGGGAGCAGCACAAACATTTCCGGGCTGCTTTCGTTTTCAAGACAAAGCCAAAAGTCGAACTTCTTCTTGGCCAAAAAAAAAGGGGTTGAGGCTTCTTCATCGTCGTCATCGTCATCGTCAGCTCTGAATCTCGGTCAACAGGGGTGGGCAGTTAGGGGGCTGGTAGCTCCCCGCTTTCTGAGACACAAAGAAGGCGAGTTGGAGAACTCCGGGCGACATAAATTGGCGGCGGCTCCCATGTTATGTATGAAAAGTCATGCCATTAAATAAATATTGTGTAATGCGATGTCTGTCTATGGCAGTCTCTCTCGCCCTGCCTTTGGCCTCCCAACTATGTAATTAAATTTGGCTGTTTTTACTTGTCTGATTTAGTTAGTTTAACCAATTTGCATATGGAACCGGAAGCGTCGGAGTCTGGAGTCTGGCCACATCCCGGATTTTCCTTTTTCCATTCGCATTAAGCGACCCTTTCACGCGGTTTTTTGTTTCCATTTGGACTCTTTGGATGTCAGTCCTCAAATTGAGGCAGACTTGTGTCGAGAGAAGTTAATGGAGCCCGAAATAACGTAATTCAGATTGCAGGCGGTTTTTATCTGTGATTTTAGCTAGTTAAGTGTTATTTAAACTAATTAAATATATATAAATGTAATAATTACTATATTTCTACAAAGTATTTCAGTTATTTTAATGAAAATTTAACTTGTCTTTCAATGGATCCCCAATGGCATTCAAACTTGTTTATGTTTCTCTTGCTTTTTTTATATTAAATGCAGAACTTTATTACCAATTTTCGTATCATTAATAAATCCCTTTTGGTACAGCCCTTAACTCTTCTCTTCTCTAGCGTGCAAGTAGGATGTGTGTACCCTATTCTTAGCTAGACAATTTTTCATCTTCATTCAAGCACTTTAACTAAGTTAGTGCATCGTTATGTACCCAACAGCCTCATCTGCTCGTCCTGCGTCCTTACTGTGTCGCCTCGATGTTCTCTCCTCTCTCCTCTCCTCTCCTAGAGGTCCTGTTCTTCTTTTTGCTATTCATCGCCATCGCGAGGCACGCTTATTCACACTTATCGAAGCATACTTATGGGCGCAGGCGAAGCTTAAGTGCAACATTGTTGATGCTGCGGCTGCAGCCACCGTAAAAAAAACTATAATTATACCAATAATAAATATGTGAGAGGTCTATAAACTTTGATATTTGTTTTGGAAAATTTAGTATTAATTATTATGCGAGAGTATCAGAGATAAATTAGGTTATTTAGGCCATAATTTAAGGAAATCTATTAATGTTTTTAATAAGTAAATTGCCTTTTTCCAATCAAATTGCAAAAATATACAGTTTAAACAGTTTTTAAGAAGTATAAATTAACTTTGTTTATTAGAAAACATAGTTATAAATAAGATACGTTTTCTATACTCAAATCTGGTTTTATTTGCCTTCAAAAAAGTTCCTCGAATAAGCTCTATTTCTGTATTGTTTTCAAGTTCATTCTCCCCGCTATTAACCCCATAGTTTTCGCCAAGTGTACTCCAGCTGGTTTTTTTTTTATTGTTGTCACTGTTTGGTGAGTGTAAAAATGGCGTGTTTTTTTTTGTTTTTGTTTTGTTGTTTCTTGTGTGTGCTTGCCTCATTGCATTTTCGTTTTTGGGGGCATTCGCTTGATTATGTATATTTACCCTAACACATTGGGGCGGGGCCGCGGGGAGCTGACTGTGTAATTGCTATTTACACTGGCGCACACAGATACTTACACTCACACACACACACACACACACAGATGCAGAGACAATTATGTTTGTGTGCCTGATTTGATGGCGATAGCAGGCCAGGCCAGAAACCAAATCAAAGCCAACAGCAAACAAATAAACACAAACACCAATACCAGCACGAGTACCAATACCAGCACCAATGCCAACACTAAACACCAACAACAACACCAACACACCAACAACAACACCAACACCAAACACCAACACCAAACACCAAGACAAGCACAAAGCAAGGCACACACCACACACATATGTACAGAGGCTCAGCTGCATGTGTATGCAGAATTTTGCAATGGTTTAATGCGCGACCTAAAGACCATTTAAACTAGGACAAATGAGGCCAGGCGCAGGACCCCAAACTCAAGCCCAGCCCCAATCCAAAACCCAAATCCGAGCCGAGGCTCAGACCAACAATGGTGGGGATATGTCGAGACAACAATAAAGGAAGTCACTTTTGTTTTTAGTCCGCATTATATGCATTTGCCATAATGCACTGCTCCAGTATCAAGCGGCAGCTACTTGTACCTATATCTATATCTATATATTTATATATGGATTTTTTGGTAGCCTAAAAGAACCAGCTGAAAATATGTGACATGTTTCCCCACTTTGGCATTGCCCGTTCTTTATTATTTTCAATGTGATTCTTTGGTTTCCTTTTTCCTGATCCCCAAAAGTCGGGTCGAAAGTAAAAAAAGCGAATTTAAATCGAAGGAATAGGACCTATATCCTTTAGCTCACGGCTTAAATAGGCACAATAATGATATAATAATGATTAAATAATATTAATTGATATTGTTAAAGTATCCTTTCTTAAAATTGTTATTTTGTATTAAAATTTGTGAAATAACATTTCTTTATTGTTTCAGTACAAGAAAACAAAAAAAACAGGATTTACAGGATGAACAGGTGAACTTAAGACATTATATATAAGCTTACGGAAGTAGCAGTTATTATGTCTTTTAAGCCGCTTGACAATTTGTTTGGCCAAATTACTCTTTTCTGTCATCAACACTAACATTTTTAATTTATTACTTCTTGTTCCTAGTGCCCTCATAATAATAATACGAAAAAAAAAAAACGTCTAAATTAGGTCTGTTTACATACACAAGTATTTCCAAAAACAAAAAAAAAAACCCTACGAACACTGTAAACATAATAAATAATAATTTTTTATTGTAATTAATACTTGTGTCTGGCCTGTTCCGGAATATATTTTGATTCCGATAGTGACGACTTCAGTTATGCTGGCACTGAGTAAATTTATTTTATTTTAATTTATTTATAATATTTCCATTTAGTTCTTCCTTTTTTATTGTTGTTGTCTTATTTTATTACCGTTTGCCGCCTTTGTTGTTCATTTCATGTCTGACTGGGTTTTTTTTCGCTATTTTTATTTATTTTTTAATAGCAATTTTCAGTTTATGGACATGATTTCCTCTCAGCTTATATAAATAAATAAAAGTGTGCAAAAACAAAATTGAAATGGAATTTCATATGTCATTATATGCACAATTATTCCAATTGTTTTTTTCCATTCAACTTTGCACTCTGCGCTTTTTTTCTCCAATCCCCCTTCTCAATCAACCATTTTTTGTTATTTCTGCATATTAAATGTGAAAGCGCCAACATTTGCATTAATTTTTTTGTGGCCATTTTGTGATGTGATTGTTATTATCATTTTTTTTTCTGCGCCCTCAATTTTTGATGATTTAATATGGGAAAATGTGCGGAACCAATGCCGAGGCATCCTATATGGAAATGGGACCGAAAAAGGGTGGGAAAAACCAGCCAGCGGGAAGCCGTCCCTGACAATAATTATTTGTGATGGAGGAAGCCAAGTGGCCATTTCTTTACGAAATTCTGAATAATTTTACGATTGAGCATTAATGGATATGACAGCGTTCTCTTCTCTCTTTTTTTTGTAATATAAATAAATTGAACAAATAAAATGTGTAATCAGGGTTTTAAATAATATGGAAATGTGCTTAAGCCTTAACCTGGCATGGTGGAATTTTTTCGTTCATAGTGGAATGCAAATAAAAAAATGTATTTAAACTTTAAAATGATCTTCCTTCTTTACTTTTCTGGTTCCCCCTGCAAAGGGAGATTTTTAATTGAAACTTAGCATTAACAATTAACAATTGATGAAGTCATCTTTTGCGAAATACTTCCGTTGCTTTTTTGTAACAAAAAAAATCCCCCGTCTAGATGCTCGACCTTTGATCATAATATTGTAAATATTTTGCTGGGTCCCAGGGCTTTAATTTGATGTGAAGAATTCCCCTCAGCAAAGATAAAAGAATTTGTCTTATTTGCAGTAAAAGTCGGACAAAAATTCATATATCAAATGCCTTAAGCCCCCGTAAGTTGGCGCAAGAGAGATCGCAAGAAAAGAAAGAGCTAGGAAAAATATCAAAAAAAAAATAATATATTATTAATAGACCGCTTGGAAAAGCGTCGAGATCAAGAGAGAACTGCGAGAGATGTTTTTGCCGCTGCGGTTCGTTGGGTTCCCAATGAGCGATGGGCTGGCAAAAGATGCCGAAAGACATGAACAAATCATCAAATCAACTCGGGATTTATTTTAGAAATATTGTAATTTTTTCCCCATTTCGCTAGCCGCATTTTGTTTCGTCTTGCCTTTGTTTATGTTTGCCCAGCGTCGGCAGCTGACGTCTGAATTTGTTTATAAAGTTCTTTAGCTTTAAAAAATCATAGGGGGAATCTAAGAGGGAGATTTTGAAGTTGATTTCTTCAAAATATTCGAAGATAACAACAAGATTTCAATTAATATTTTTGACGGTAAAAAAAACATAAACAAATATAAACATTTATGCATTTATCGTTGTGAAAGGATTGTACCAATCAAGTTATATTCCTTATAAATAATCATTAATATTAAGACAGTCAAGTTTCACTTTAAATTTCATTTAAATATTATAAATCTCTTTCAAATCTTTATAGTAAAAATGTCAGTGTTGAAAGGTAGACTTATTTCATCATTAATTATTAATTTATAAAAACAAACAGCTTTAGAATCTATTTTTTTACAGTAAAATGTTGAATTACTCTTTTCCGTAAATGAACAAACAGCATTAGGAAGCCATTAATTTATTTATTAGATTCAGAACCAAACTAACAAATTAAACCAACTTATTAGATTCAAAACCAAACAAACAAATTAAACCAAAGAAAAATGTTTATATTCAAATAGTTTCACTTAACTATATTAATTGTTAAACAAGCTATAATTTGTTCATTTATAATAATCTTATAGATCCCAGGAAATACTTGAAATACTTTCAGAAATTGGAGAACACTTTCTTGTTGAACAAGACATTAAAAATACCAAAATGGAATTGCATTTCTTTTTAAATAATAAAAAAGTAAACACGGAGGAAGCACTCTTGTGATGAGCAATTGCCTTTGAAAAGAAAACCGATGCTATTTTCAGAACATTTAATTATTCATTTCCTATTATTGAACAAATAATAAGCAATGGGCAATAATAAAAAAAAGAAGAAAAATAATATTGCCTCATCCGCACTTCATCACAGCCATAAAAAAATGCCTTCGGCATTCCATTATCTTGAATACTTTTTCCATGCCGTGCGAGAACAGAAAGATATGTATATATATTTATATATATTTTCTTTGGCTCTCCCCAATACTTTTTGTGTTAATATTTATTTATATGAAATATTCTTTGATTTCCAATGAAATAGGTCAGGTTTTTTGCTTGAGGTGAGCATTTCATCGCGTATATTTTTTCTCGAAGCGGAAGTGTTCGACTAAAAATTGCCCACAAATCAGCGGACTTAGCTCATAAAAAAACCACAAGAAAAATACACAAAACAAAAAAGAGCGGAGTAAACACTTGGATATTTGATTCGATCTCCAAATGGAATCCATGGCATACATATATAAATGGATATATACATATATTAGATTTACACACCTTGAGCCACTCACTTAGCCTCAAAGGCAGCCACTTTGGCTGCCAAACATTTTGTCCGGTTTTCCAGCAATATTCTCTGCGTGTCGTTCTCTTGTCTCCTTTCTTAATTGTCGATTTATAAATCGAGGGATTTTTCACTTGTCCAAAGTACTTTTCCCTGTGGCTTTTCTTCGAGTTGCTGCTGTATATTTGTTTGTTTTTCTTGCCTCACGCACTGCATTTTGCCGACATTATTGTTGCCACTTTTTATACATATATTTGTGGATTTTTGTGGTTGGACTTTTCATTTGATTTTTGCGGCAAGCTCACAACACCGCACGTTGTTGTTCTTGCTGCTGTTTTGGATTGATTTGTTTTTAAAAAATTGGTTATTATTTTTTTTTTTATTTTTACATTTGTTTTTTATATTGATTTGTTTTGTATATATATATTTTTTTTGTTAATAGAAAAAGAGCACGTTAAAAAAATTTGTAAAAAAAAATTCGCTCGCGTGTTAGAAACCAAAGAGAAAAAACAATAGGGAGCGTTCAGTGTGTCCAGCGGCACGTGTATGTGGGCGCGAGTATGCGTGAGTGTGCGGGCCCAGTGCTAAGTGGGAATGCTGTTCCAGCTTCCGTTTCCGCTCTGCACTGCACTGCACTTCCGTTCCGTTCTGTTCGGCGTTTCGATCTCGACACGACTCCGCGACGCTTGTGCGTCGCAGCTCGCTCGGCCTCTGCTCGGGCCCAGTCGCTGCCGCAGTCGCTGCCTCTGCCACAGCCAGCGTCAGCAGCGACGCCGGCAGCACTGCAGGCAGAGAGAGTCGGCGGCAGCTATCGGGAGTTGCAACTCCTAAGTTTTTCCCAACAAAAAAAAGAAATAATAATGCTAAAATAATACAACAAATGTCTTCCTTTTTTTTAATACATTTCCTAACATTTGTAATCCATTCACCCAACATATTGAATTAAAAAAGAAATGCCTTAAAAATCCTCTCGAACATTTTTTGAATTTATTTGGAATTTTTATTTTAAGCTTGGAAGAATTTGAACTTGCTTTATTGCTCACACAACTTACAAACGGTTTTTTAATAACATTTAAATTTCACAAGAAACCTGTGCTAAGATTTTTCCGAAATCTTTTATGAAATTTAGCAACTTTCGAATAATCCTACAACTGTTTGAGGTTTGAGCCACCTTTTTAGATTCTTTAATATTTATTATAATTTATAGTGCGCTTGAAACCTTAACGTTCTTGAATGTTAAATGAAACATGTTTATTTCTTGCCTTAAATGACAATATACTGGCAAACTTATTAAAGTTGAACAAAGATTAAGTTTAAGGACATTTCCGAACAAACCTCTGGACGTTCTCGACTTTGTATATAGTTAATGGATATTTAGAAAAGTTAACTTGCATATTTCCAAAGCCTCACATTAAAAACCTAAGAATTTGTACCATTTGAATGCAAGTTGGTAAAATAACCCTGCATTAATAGGTCACAAGTAGCATTGGTCAGTTTTCTTTATTTTCTTAATTACTTTCAGTTAAGCCTTTAAAACTCAAAATCCTCACTAAAATCTGCGGTGAAAAGCTCGGCTTAAAAGCACCTTTCAAATATTTAAAAATCGTGCGAATTGCCACCCAAAAACTCGAAAATAACCTCAAAAACTTAAACTCGCAACTGCAGTTTTTGAAACCTTCACACACACACACACGCATCCAGGCGCACTATCGTCACACACACGCGGTAGAATAACGGTTGCCAAAAAAAAAATGAAAATAAAAAAAAAATAAGCGAACCGCAAGAAGAGAGTTACGGGGAGTGTGAGTGGAGAACTGAGAACTGAAAGGAGAATCGAATGAATGTGTGGGGATGTTAGAATCTGAGAATCTGAGCGGAGAAGACGCAGACCCGTGAACGTGTGCGAACACGCGGAAAAACAAATGCAAACTGTTTTTGCTGCAGGGAAAAACGAAATACGAAATACGAAATTCAGAAAGCCAAAAGCCGACGCACACGACCAGCGACGACGCCGACGTCGGCAGCGCGCCGAAGCGCCGGCCGAAGGCGCAACGCCGTCTTCGGCAGGCGAGCAATGCAGCAAGCGTGCGAGCGAGACGGGGCTGGGCGATGCTCGGAGCGCGCGTCACGAGCTCCGCCCGAGGAACGCCACGAAGAGGCTTCGTGCCATGCATTGACGGCGTCGCTGCTCGCTGCTCGCCTGCTCACTGCTCACTCTCCTGCGGGCAGCGGCAGCGACAGAGGCAGAGGCAGAGCTTTCACGTGGAGTTTCCGGCAATGAAGGAGAGAGTGCCGGCTTGCAGCGGCTCGTGTTGTTGTTGTTGTTGTTGTTATTCTTCTTCTTCTTCTTCTTGCCTGCTGCATTGCGAGGCATCAGTAATTGACAAATTGCCTACATTGAAGCGCTAATCTTTTAAGGGAGCGCAAGTGTGAGAGGGACGGCCAGAGGCAGCGCGGCTAATGTCGAAGGGAAAAGGCAGGACATAAGACAAGGGAAAATTGAACCAAAAGTATTGTTTAAAAACATAATATTAGTTCTTCAAATATTAAATACTATGTATTAAAATATTATTTCCAAAATACTTGACAGAAAATCATACAAAAATATGTTCTTACTATGAAATAAATCTCTTCGATTTTTGGAATGTTATTATTTTTATAAATTTATCAATATAAATGTATTAATTTTTATATTTCAGTATGTTGCTTTTGTTTATTATTGACTTAAAAGTGGAAATATCTTAAAAATGTGATATTATTTCTACATTCTTGGACAGATCTAGAGACTATCTTACTTTCAATATGAAATTAATTGCATAATTTGATCATTATTGAAATCTTTTGATAGCTTCGATAAAATGAGAGGGATTTGTATTTAATTCTTGTAATTTTCACAATAATATGGTGCATTTTATGTATTTTGTTAAAGAAATGCAAGTCCTTTATTATTTCATATGTTCTATATGTTTTTATATCATTTCCTTTGCACAAGAAAAGGAAATTCCACTGTGCCTGAGGATAGGCAACACAAATGTTAACAGCTAACAGCTAATAGTCGCATCTGTTAACAGCCGCTGGTTAACAGCGACCGCCTAACAGATCGCTCGCCAACTGCAGCGCAATGTTAAGAGACAGCAGCGCAGTCGCCAAAACGACGCAGGCAGCGCAGTCGCCGTCGACGCTGGCCGAAAAAAACACGTTTTTGTTTCTGTGCAGAAGGCATTCACACCGAAAAGTTTTCACAGCTCCTGCTGCACGTGCTTTTCACGTTTTCCCCGTCCCCGAGCATCCCCCACTTGTCCCCTCTCTTCTTTCTCCATTTCCTTCTGTCTCTCTTGCTCTCTCCCTCCCTCACTCACACTCTGAGGTTTTTGGCCTAGCCGGTTTTTTGGTTTATATCATTTCAGTTCACAAAAATATTGCATATTTATGTGGATTGCGTTGTGTGAAGGCGCATTCGTATTAAAAAATTAACCAAAAATAAACTAAACCGAAACAATAAACAAATATTCAATACCCTATACTATTTTTAATACAAATTATTAGATATTTCATAAGCAGGGTAATTTTTCTATGTAATTTAACTAATTTACTTAATAAATAACATATTAACGCTCACTTTTGTGGGTCTAGACATTTCCCTAAATTTAATTGAATATAACTTCTTGAATCCCTAATAATTATAAGTTTGTAAGAGTATATTTTTTAGAAGACAACTTATTTAATCCTCTGGAACTCGTATTGTTATATGTTGAAAGTTAATTTAGCTTTCTCCTATGACTATATATTGAGACTGTTATGAAGAAACTCTCAAAATGTATAAACAAAATTAGGTATTTATCTCTCTCCTTTCTTATCGAAGGACGCTCCTTGATATATCATTATAAATGTATTGCAAATTAATAGAAATTACAACTTTTAACAAATAAGTAAAAGTTCGTACAAAGGAATTACCACCAAATACCTTTAATGCCATTATTTGGCCCACATAAAATGTGCAATGTTCGAGTTAAAAGAGGCACTAAAAAAAATGCACAAAAAAATGCGATCAAAATGGTTCAAAATATTACAAATTCAAGAGAGTTTCCCACACACACACACACACCAACACACACACACTGACGTCACAGGCCAAGCTTTTGTTATTGTTGTTTTGTTTCTGCTTTATTTAGGTGATGCAATCGAATGCCGCATTTTACACACACAAACACACACACACTGGCGCGCGCTCTCTCTCTTTCCCTTACACACACACACACACACACACACTGGCACACACACTCGCTCCAAATATATTTTTGTTGTTTACTGTTACGCGAAGTTTTCCATTTTGCAATTTAGTTTGGTTTTAGTGGCATGTGGTTTTTCTTGTTGTCGGCCTCAGCACGAATTTCGAGGTGAAAAGCGGCGCGTGTTAATGCACCACTTCCTGTTGGGCTACTGTACCATTATTATTTTGTGCAATGCCGGCAAAAGAAGCGCTCCACAACTCTCTCTCCCACTCTCTCTCTCTCGCTCGATGTCGCCGTTCGCTGCGGCGGTTTCTTTTCGCTCTCCCGCTTTTCCGCTCTCGACTCGCTCGCGCTTAGCGGCGTTCGGCATGCAGCAGGAGAACTGCAGTGAAAACTTCGGGCATGCGATTTGAAAATTGTGTCGTCAGCTTGACACAATTTTCCAGAAATGCGCCTGGAATCATGGCTGTGGGAAAAAAAAGAAGAAGAAGCCGAAGTAGAAGAAGAGGGAAACCAAAAACGGGAATGGGAATGGAAACGGGAACGGGAACGGGAATGGGTTCAAAACTGGAGAGCTTTGCAGATGCGCATTAACTTCGGCTAACGGGTTTTTCGGGATTCGTATGCGTCGGATTCGGCTTTGACTTCGGATTTGGGCTAGGATTCGGGCTTCGGCCATTCGCCGCCTTTCGGTTTTTTTGGGGCCTTTGTTGATGTAGGTCTGGATTTTCAGGACACGTGTCCCCGGTGGTTCCCTGTGGGTGGTTTGCCCCGTTCCCCCTGGGTGGGAAACCAGGATGGCTTGGCCGAATTTCGCTTCTGCTTGCCACTATATTTTTTTTCTATTTACTTTTTCAGATTTCTGCAAAATATTCTACTGCTTTCAGCCAGAACATTATTTAAATATATAAAACAATAATAATAGAAAAACATGGGTATGCTCTGGTGTTGGTGTGCGTATCAGTGTATGTGTGTGTCCGTGTCTGTGTGCGTGCGAGTTCAATAGCATTTTGGGCTGGCAAATAAAAAAAAAATAATAAAAATTAAGCCAGCAGCAGCTTGCAGCAGCTGCAGTGAGCGAGAGAGTGCGAGAGCGAACTCTCTGTTCATCTCTCTGGGCATACTTCGCTCTGGCAACTTAACAGACTCTTAACATTTGGCCAGCTTGAAGCTTTTGGGAGTACGCAGTTTAATGAGCGCCTGAAGCTCTAAGTGGACCTGCAAAGCGATCGTTTATTCTCAGAGATCTGCACAGCTAAATCAAAGCTACATATATTTATAATTATTATTATTACAATTACACCAAAAAAAAACCGCCATAGATTTATACCATTCGTAAATGAATGAATACACTTTTGTGCATTACAAATTTCTTATTTCTACCAGAGCTTGCAAATAACAGTTAATCTCCAGAACTTTTTTGTTTCGCTCTTCTAAGAACAACTTAAAGCGAGAGATTCGTGTGAGTGTTCACCCATTGAGCGTCAAGCATGTTGCTTTAAAAAATAAAAATAATGATGTTTGCTTGGAATTATAAAATTTAAGCTTTACATTACTTTATTACATAAGTGGAAGACGAAACAAAGGCCTCACTCGCAAGCACGAAAAAAAAACCCCAAGGACTTTTATTTTTCTCGCTCACGTACAATTGCTCAGTGAATAACCAGCCTAAAAAAAGGATCAACAAATCGGTTGACCGCTGAGCGAAGAGCAATTTACAACAGAGAGCGCGTGAACGATTCATCTTTGGCTCTTTGCTCAAGGGCTCAGTCAATCAGACTTATCTTGTGAAAACAAAAAACGGTCAACTGTTAATTGCGGACTCTGCTCTCTACATTATCAATTAAATACTATATAGTTAAAACTTATATTTTCTAGTATTAATTTTATAGGAT
>JAEIIG010009049.1:0-25848 GCA_018904695.1 Drosophila parvula | reverse complement strand
TCGTAATAACCGGACAAACGCTATAAGCGGAGTCGTTATATCCGGATTCTACTGTATTATTCTTTCATAAATACAAAAAATAAAGGGTTATTTAAATCATATTCTTGGGTATTTCTTTTATTTCTGCTCACAATATTTATTCTATGCGTTTCATTCAACTTAAATCGAGTTTGTTGCCTAATCAAGTTCACAAAAACAGTGACGCTCAAGTACCGTGGGCAGAGTGATTAAAACTCAGCACAAGAATGTGTTAATTTTATATGGCCGGAATAGATAACACAATTTAGGCAGGTGTTGGTCATACAACTGGCATGTGAAAATCAGTTCGATAAACTACTACCGGTTAGTGATTCACCCGAAACGCTCCGAAAAGCTTTAACCATTAACTTCACATTAGATAAATGCTAATGGGTTTTCCCTAGCTATTAATACATTGTTTCACGTCGTGGGTGCATTGTAATATAACAATAATAATAATATTAATATACCTTCTGTAATAATTTAAGTGACATTGATTTAATTAACTTTAATTGCTCAAGTCTTCAATTAATGTTATTGGCTTTTTGGGCTGGCAATTATTCAATTTAGAAAAACACGCTCAATTGTCTTTAATAATTGACAAGGTAAAAACCATAACTAAAGATTATAGTATCGTTGTAGACATTTAATTTAAGAATGAATCATGGACATGTTAGTATAAGTAAGCTATCAAAAAGGTGTCAAAATTGATAAGATGTCTTGATAAGTATAATTACAAACTTACAGAGATACTCAGTGTAGTTTATTATGAGTGCGACTTAACTCTTTAATTGACTAGCTTATTAATTATTTCTTATATAACACAAAGGAGTACATATTTCAAATAGTTTGTACTTTTTTAGCAAAGTTAAACTTCAACTTTCAATTATACCTTTTATTTAGTTATGTATTAGTTTATTTTATAGCTAGTTCCTCCAGTTAATAAATCTGTTTAAACTCAAGTTTAAATCCACTGTACCCACTTCCATTTGCCCCCTTAACAGGCGTCTGGCATTTGTTAAACTCTGGGCCCCGTCGCGTTGAACAACCTTGAAAAACCAGCTTCTCTATTTTGTTGATTTTGTCGTAGTGGCGTCGGCTACTTCCACTACAACACAGTTGTTGCAGGGCCTCGAATAGAGAGATTATGGATTGGGAGACTGCGACATCTCCCTAGATCCCACCTCAGCCCCCGGATGGTGGCCACTTGGTTATCTGCAGAGTAGTTTTCGCTTTGTCTTGTCCATTTTGCGGGGCGCTTAACTATTGGCAGCTTGGGCGTTTGCTTTGGCTTATCTGACAGTGAGTGTTTGTGGCTTTATCAAAATCTCACGTAGCTGCCGAGATAGAGAGGCGCCCCCTTATGCAAATCCGTTGATTGCCTTCACTCACGTAGCGTTAACCAAACTCAAATGAAACGTTTGGCCCTTGCCGACCAGCAAAAACAAAAATAACGAAAAATAACAACCGAAACGCAAGCCGAAAAAAGTGGCAAAAGTAAAAATCGATTTTAAATGCAGTGGCGTGCTTAACTTTTACTCTCATTGTGGCAGATTTATCCGGCACACAGGTAAAAACTTTCTTCTTTAGCAAAAGGCCTCTTTGTGGGGCCACAATTTGTTCCAACACTTTTTGTACTGTTCCCTCTTCTTTGTGTGCTGTTAAATGTATTTATTTTTTACGATTTTCATTGTCATTAATTCAAGCCCCGAAAAGGTCAGCGCCTTAAGTGCACACTCCAACCCGAAGCCGGCTCCAACTTCTGGCCAACTCTTCTTTTGGCAACTCGTTTCTTGTTTCGCGGTTAGGCTGTTGCCATTGTTTGATTTTTATTTTCTGTTACCAACTGCTGTATACATATATTTGGAGCTTAACAATTTTTATGTCATTTGCGCAATTATATGGCCAAATAGCAACCTCAGCCAGTGGTCGAAACGGCCGAAAAATAAGCGGCTAGGTGAGGTAACGCTCGTTACTCACAAATGAGTAGAAGCGTTCGTTCGGTAGATAATTGTCAAACACAAATACTGCAATTAACTTTAATTTTTGGCCACATAAAAAAAAAATACATTGGTATTACTGTTTGGAAGCCAGATAACGGAGGTAGATTAAGATGGCTAGACTCCTTATACTTGTTTCATTCGAATTAAATAGGTATAATTACATTTAACAAAATACTTACAAAATCGGTGGCTGTCCCTACATAAGCACAATCAAATTTGAATCAAAGATAAGATAATAATATAATAATATATAAAGATATATAATAATATATAAAGATATAAAAATAAAGATTATATATAATATAATAATATCGTTTAAACAAGAAATCATGTTTGACTTAGTTGCTTGAGGTTACTTTTCCTTCAAACCCTTATTAAATAATTCTGGATTTAAATAGGCATTCCTTAATTATAGTTTATACTTAACTGACTTGTTGAACACAAATTAAGAGTTCAATTAGGGTTCTTATTTCCGGTATTTCTCCATCTTTTCCGGTGTCTTTCATTGGCGATTTCCCTGCTTTTCATTAAATTTTCTTGCGACATTAAGAGTTTGTTCGAAAAACATGCCTTTAAAACAGAGGGAGAGACTCTAGTCCCGGTTGTGTTTTCTTTATCACGCCTCTTGTTTACCCATGTGGCACTAAGTTGAGCAATTTACCATTAACATTATCACGAGCAGAAGGCAAGACAAGGAGGAGCAGTATCATTAATATGCGGCATTGTTGCGGCCTTAAATGGGCTTGGCTAAGAGCGTGGGAGCCGGGCTCAGCTTGGCCAGAATGACACTCCATCAGTATGCAGTTGTCAAGTAATTTCTCTAGTCCAAGTTAGTAGCGTCTAAATGGCATATGCTGCAACTGAAGTGGTCATCCGACTTAATTGAGCCTCAACTCAATTTACAGAATTTACAGAACCCACAAGAAAACCCAAATGAACTGAAGGAGCTCGTTCAAGCTCGTCTTGATTGAGTCAGGTCAAAAGAATTTAAATGGAACGAGCTTCTCCACTTCTCCATTACATTTCTCTATATTTCTCTCTATATTCTCTGATTCTCCAGTTCTCTCTAGTAACGGAAGCCTCTGAGCATGCATATATTAGTAGTCTTTCTTTCTCCTGGTCTCGGAGACTCTGAATTGAACGACATTTGCATAAATTGCGTCGCCTCATAGAACGTGTTTAGAGAGCTTGACAAAGGGTATATAGACTCCCGGAAATCTACTTAAGAACCAAGGTGGAGGAGAGCCAAACCCCCCAGCAATTAAGAAATAATAGATGAATGAGGCAAACTGTCAATATATCAAGTCGCTGAAATGGAAGGCAACGCAAAATGCCACGAAAGTTCCATTTTCCCCCACAAAGAGAAGGAAAAGTGGTTGATTTCGTTTCTATATCAAGCTAAAGTTGAACTCTATAAAAACAAATCGATATAACTTGAATTAATAGCATCAGAGCCGAAAAAAGCCACCATGAATTAAATATAGATTTAATTTCGCTTCATAAAAAAAAATTATTAGCCCATGCGAATAGTTTTTTCAGTATAGAATTTATAAACCGACTATTAACTATTCTTTTGTTAACGCCTGTATATTTTGTTGTGATTTAATAAATATTTTATTACAAAGATATAGTTCGCCCTGTTTTCCAACGGAATAATTTAGATAGAAATCGATAAAGATTGATTCGCCTTGAACTGAGAGGGTCATTATCATATAACCTGACCTGGACACGTGCCTGGAATTTCCCTCGATTATGGGAAGTAACAATAATAACTTGGTGGAGGGGTTGCATCCCCGTGCAGGTTACGTGTATATGCCAAGCATTGCGGAGATTAAGCCTAAATTAAAGCGGGTTTAATTGCACCACAAAAACCGTTGGAGGGTGGTGCACTAATAAATAAGTTTTGTATTTACACCACTCTCGAGACGAAAAACTGAAACAAATGTGTGCTGCGGCCGAGGGCAGCTCATGTTATTTATGACTCTATTTTCCCTAGTTAAGCCAGGGTGAGTTCTCCAGACAACCCCGGAAAAAAGTATATGTCCTTAATGCATTAGTCATCAAGTTGGCTGAGCTGAGTAGTAAGAGGGCAATCCAAAATAGGCAAGGCGGCAGGCACCCTGTACACTAAGGCAGTGAAAGAATGCCCCAAGAAAGCACTTGAACAACTTTGTTTATGCCAGCAGCCAAAGGAAATCACGTTTGTTTGCGGCAGCGGCAGCAGCAATTTCCTCTAAACAAGCACCCAAACAAATAACAAAGAAATGCCAGCCGTGGGAGATGAAATGCATTCGAAGTGCACAGGAAAAATATACAACGAGCATTTGGAAGGATAAATAAATTCGAAATTTCCTTCACTCGATATGTTTACTATTTGCAGATTTGCAAGCTTCATTAATGCTTCAAATCAAATGAAAGAATTTTGTAATATCTTCTTACAAAAAAAATATGCTGCCTAGTTTTAGACAATAGAATAAAGGTTCTTAAATGTCTAGAGATTTAAAAAGAACCTCCACTTGTTCAAAAAAGAAAATATAACTATAAAGTAACTCTCTAAATAAATTAATAGTTACAGAAAGTATGCTTTTCTTCTTATAAAATTAAACACAAAAATACATAATTTGATTTCATATCTCTTTTAAAAATAACCCTTAAGACCAAGAACATTTTCTTCCTGTGCATTCAGTCCAGGCATCAATTGTGCCAGCTTTTGTTGTTGTTATCGCTTGTGCAATGCCAATGCAACGCTTGATTGGGAAATCGAGAGGGGAAAATCAACGGGCAGGGCCGGGAGGGGATAATGTGAAGGCTGAGGTGAAGCTAAAGAAGAGCTGTGGCACAAGGTAAAGGCCCCTGGATGATTAATCAAAATAAAAGAAATGAATCGGAGTGGAGAGCAGAGATGCGGTTCAGAGGACAGTGAAAGGCCAAAAGCAATCAAGTGAATAAATAATCATAAAAAAACGGTGGACAAATCGAGCTCGGGGGATCTTAATGGAAAATAGCACTCTGTAGCACACTCTCGGTTCGGTTTCTGTTTTGGTTAATTTATGCATAGAGCCATTGGGATTTTTGCTGTGCACTGACTAGCATCAGTAATGGGATGCGACAATAACAACAACAACAAGAGGAACAACAATAGCAGTGGCAAAATATTCGCAACGGAAATGCGACAACACGCCAGAGTGATTCCGGGATGAAACTATGGGAATAAACACTAGAAAAAATAGGAACTTAGATAAGTTTAAATAGAAAATGCTACCTGAGATATGGTAAAAAAATATATGCATACACGAGAGTGGAAATAAAAATCCGCCACCTAATTGTTGCTAAAAGTGTACCTAAAATTCTCAAGTACGAGTTCCGTGACTAGATCGATGAAGCTACATTTATGCTTGCTAAGCACAAACCTTTTATTTCGAGTGGAGTGCAAGTAGAAAGCTCTTCCTCCCTAAAAAATAAGGTATTTTTTACATAAGAGTGGAAATTAAAAGCCCCACACTTAATTGTTGCTTGAATTGCACCTAAAATTCTCAAGCACGAATTCGGTGACACGATCGAAGAAGCCACATTTATTGTTGCTAAGCCCAAACCCTTTATTTCGAGCGCAGGGTGCAAGCAGGAACCTCTTCCTACTTAAAATAGGGTATATGTATGTTACATAAAAATAAAAACCCCAAATCTTGGTTGTTGCTAGAAGTGCACCTAAAATTCTCAAGTACGAATTCGGTGACACGATCGAAGAAGTCGCATTAATTTTTGCTAAGCCCTAACCTTTATTATTTCGAGTGCAGGGTGCAAGCAGAAACCTCTTCCTGGTTATGGTCAGTGGTTTTGGTCCGGATACGCATTCAGATTGGTGTTCGGGGTCGTTTCGTGGCTGGACAGTTGCTAATTTACCAATCATTGCGAAGGCATTCAAAAACTTTGCGAGTTTTGCAATTGCAGTTTGGGAGCGACGCACTGAGAATCACTCATGCAGTTCGTTCGGAACGTATGTAGCTTTTCCCCCAACACCTTTTCCCCTTTTTTTTTCCCTTGCTTCCTGGTCTGCGTAGGTGTGTGCGCTTATTTTGAAAACTAAACAGAAGAGAAGAGCTGTGTTGTGGCGACATCCACAACTGTGATGACGTCGCTTTTTCAGGTTCACTGAACTGAAAAATACCGAATTCTGTTTACGTTTCGTTATAAGTTTTCTCCAGTTTTTTTTGTAAAAAAGTTTGTACAAGTTTTGGTTGCTGCGCTCTCTGCCTGCCACTCTGGTAAATACGTTTTATTTGTTTGCATTCCGAGGGTGTAGTGTCGGGTTTTTTTGGTAGCTAATTATTTACACTTTTATAAATTACGGTCCCAAAGCTTTGTAGAACCAGGGAGATTTTTTTTTTGTAGGTGTCAGAAATGGGTTTATGTGATGATAAAAAAACTGGGTGCAGGTGTGCCTAATTAAAACACTTTAATTGATTTTAAAGTTTTCGAAACTTCTTTTAAAAGTCTTTCTAATATTGAAAGAAGATTAAATCGTATTAAATTAGTACAATATAGCACAACCTTCCTCCTTAATATATTCTTTATTTTTCAAGTCTTTGAGTCATGAGGATTATTTCACAAAAATCTAAAGAATTTCCCATTAAAATTTCACATAAAGAAACCACAATAAAAATACATATTAAATGACGTCCTATCTTTGACTATATGTATTTGCAATGACTCAGTTTTGTATAGGCTAAAAGCAAACAAATGTTGCAGTCAATGAACTGGCCTTTATCGCCAGAGAGCCACACGTTTTAATACCTTATAATTTCTATCCTCCAATATTGTGCTAGGTCAGGGAAATGTTGTCACATTATGCTCGGGAATATGTTAAATGCTTGAGGTAAACCTCAAATCGAAATTTGTGTATTCAAAAGTGAACAAAAAATAAACATAAACCCAAATGTCCGACCCATAAACACCGAAAACGAAAACAAAAAAAAAAAGCCGCGCCAGCCAAGAGCTAATTGAATTAACATGCCGGCGCTAATATTTTGTATTTCGCTCTCGATTCTCTCGATTGCATTTTATTTTTATCTCAAAATTGTTCGTGGTCACGACTGCCGCGTTACACATTTTATATTTTGTTTTATTTTACATTTTCTTTTGGAGCCTGGCGGGAAATTCTGAACGATTTATCTGAGAGTGATAAGCAGATGGCGACGTCGCCGCTCAGCTACTTACTATACTTTATATATTTTATATTGAGAGCAGAGCCAACGAACCATAAAGTAGACCCCGTCGGTCAAGACTTGAGGCGGGACTGGGGATGGCAACGTATCTGAGCAGACAAAACCTAAAGATTAGAGCAACTGCTCCTCCTCTCCTTCAGCTGAGTGGCTGCCATTGTTCGGAAGCGTTAATTAATAAAGATGAAAAACAAAGAGGGACGAGTAGATGGTAGGAGGAAAACAGAATGAATTGAAAACTGTCGATACCCTTCTCATAAGAGATCTTTTATATCATATTTCAGACATATTCAGGCTTATTTTATTATATTACTATCTGACCATAGTTTAATCATTTTATTGAATGCGAAATATCTTTGCAAACAGATGCATGTTAAGATATTGCCCCAAGTTTTACCAGAATCAAAAATATAACAAACTAAAAGTAATATTTAAAATAATATTCTTCAAATTGTTTTAAATAAAACTTCCTAAGATATACCATTCGAAGAAAAAATAAAATAAGCTTGAACGGAAACAATTCTTGAACTTGGTTTATCCTTTCCGCTTAAAATTTTTAACTTTTCCTGGAATACTTGTTGCTCATAAAAAGATATTTCAATAATCTAACAAAATAAATAAAAATTAAAGGCTGAAAGAACTGCAATTTCTGTGACTAACTTCTCTTACGATATCACTTAAATATAAATGTAACTATTTAATTTCTTTTAGACTAAAAATAATACAGAATTCCATTAAAATGATTTGTTTTATGATGCAATTTATCACAAAATGAGTTTTCATAAGGGACTTAAAGATAAGCGAAGAAAAAGGGTAAATACCAAGAGACGGGAGAGTCCATAAATTAATGACTCAATGGGCACATACTTTTTGAAGTATTTTAAATTGTTTTTCATTTCTGTTTTCCAGACACAAGTTGCCCTGCTTGTGCGGCCACAAGTAATTGTTATACCTTGTTACCTAAGCCCCCTGTGGCACTTGGCACGTGTATGAATTTTCTCTTTGTCGGTCACTCATTAACTGACATTAGTTAATTGCGGTTATGCAAAGTGCTTCGGAGTTTAAAACGAAACGAAAGTAGGCTTCTCTTTCTTGCTCTATTTGAGTACAATATTTTATCGAGGGATAATTTTCCCTGGCACACACAGTCCATTCCCGGAATGTACGCAATAAAACTTTATTTTATTAAAGCTTTAGCACGATATATCCGCCGGATGTTGCAACGCACTCGTACGAGTAAGTACGACAGTACTTGCCTTTCATGAGGCACTCGGAGTGCTGATAAAATACTATTAAACATCAAGGGAGCTTATTTATATAAATTATTCTTGAAGAATTTATTGCATTAGGGTCGATTACATTTATGTGTTCAGCATGGCAGAGCATTGAGTGCGATATGTTGGGGGGGAAAGTCGACTATTGTTTCTGGTCTATTAGGCAGGCAAATGGAAAGTCAATGTAGGAGCTGTTCTCTGTGCTTAGATTATAAAACAATCGATTGGTTTTAGGGTCCTTAACTAGTTGTAAAGAAGGTTATTTTGTTAAATACTTCAAATACTCTTATTCTGATATGTATTTTTGTCTTATATAACCTCTGTGTCATCCATGAAATACCTATGTCCTTGTAGAGTTAACCCCTTTTAGTTAAACCCCTTTAATAATTCCACACCTCGCATTATTCCCCAAACAATCCATGACTCACTGGTCTTACCCATTCACCCACAGAAACCAGCACCTTGAGCACGCCACCTTATTGTGGCTAACCCCACTAACTTGGATACTATATATACAAAGTTTTAATAAAAAAAAAAACACACGGTACACGTGCACTGAGTCAGCTGACAAAGTATCTGCGACTACTGAAAAAACACAATGAATCACATGAAACTGTGACGACGTTGTACTTATGTCGGTTTGTAGACCTTTTGTATTGTTTTCTTTTTTTTTCTGAATTTATTATTTAACGGCTGGAATTGTCGATACCGAATGCTACTACTGTAATGTTTTTCCCGTAAATTTGATTCGTTGCGCTGGGCAATTAAATTCGAATTACATAAAATGCCAATTACGCGTTGCAATTCCATCGACGCCTCGTGGAGCGTGGAGCGGTGGCCAAGAGAGTATGTAGAGCGTGTCCATGTGTCGTCCACTGGTAAGACTTCTCGCCGGCTCTACCAATTCTTGCGCTGATCCGCTCCAATTTCCTGCCCCCAAGTCGCTCCCATTTCGCAAATTGCATCGATTCCGCGCGCCTGCAGTTGTCGCTAACGAGGCAAACGAAAAATTTCTGCCCCGACAAGCTGTCTCTCTTTGCGGGCCCCTCTTTGAATACAGTACACGGAAGCAAAATAATAATATTTTGAAATGTATATAATATTCATATTAAAGAAAATAAACTATTTTTATGTTAAATAACATTTAGTTAAATAAAAATGGATCCCTATATTGGTTTTAACATGTTGATGTCTTATTTTAATTGTGCATTTAATATTCAGTGACCTTTTTTCCTTACTGTGCACAGACTTATGTATTTGTTGGTCTGAAGAACCCCCTCAGATTGTTTGTTATTTCTTGCATAATTGCTGGCACTGAATTTTCGGTTAGCTTGACAGATTGAACGGTAGACAAATTGCCAATTCGGAATTCGAGTTGGCAGTTGAGCAAACAAACTGACACAATGTTTGTCCTGCGGCTCAAAGACTTTCATTTAATAAATCCTGGCACTATATGGGTTTATATGGCATTTCCCCAATCCAATAAGCTTATCCAAATGTCGTAAAAATTAAGAACAGGGAGCTTTCTTGTTTTTATAAGGTGACTATTTCGAAAAACTGGTATTCCCCATTAATAATTACTGTGTATGTGTTTTATTATTGAATCATCTTTTCTTTTTAAAATGTGTAATACATATTGTTTCCTATGAACTTTCACTGATTATTAATAAATGAGATTGTCTAATAAGAAAACCCAAGAATGAATCACTAACACACATATATTTAAATAGAAATAATGTTGAATATAATTTATAAATACTAATGTTCGTTGCTTAATCCTATTTACAATTCTTATGAATACTTTTATTCTTGGCCAACCTACTTATTGGAAATAGTAGGCTTACTAACCGAGCTAATAAATCCAGAAAATGCCTGCTTCTTGTTTGGTATTCAGGGCAAACTTCCTGTCTCGATTGCCTGGAAAATCAGCTTAATTTGATCAAATTTCCCCCATCTACAATCTAGATAATCGCTTTAATTACACTCTAGAACAAGGCATCAGTTACAAGATTGAAGCTGAGTTGTGAAGTATCTGGGAAATGCGTGCGGGTCGGCCTCTTGACGGGATGCAAATTGTGAACTGCTGCCTGTTGACAAATCAAGCTTAGACAGTCACAATTGCGCGCAGCATGAAATCTAATAAACAGCTCAGAAAATTGCTCAACTCAATTGGGTCAACGAGGTGATGGAGAGGGCCACTGCTGCTTCTGCTGTGTCTGTATCTGCCCCCAGGGTTCATTGACAAAGATATATCAGAGAAAACAATATTTTTTGAGATGTATAAAAGGGCATTG
Organism: Drosophila parvula; assembly: GCA_018904695.1. Classification (NCBI taxonomy): domain Eukaryota; kingdom Metazoa; phylum Arthropoda; class Insecta; order Diptera; family Drosophilidae; genus Drosophila; species Drosophila parvula. Next base: position 15,040 of record JAEIIG010009049.1, on the reverse strand, counting down.
CCACAGAAGTAAAAGATGTAAAGAGCTGAAGAAGATATGGGGATATGTTTTTAATATTTTGTAGAATGTTTATAATACTTGGCCGGCTTTATTTCATTTAGTTTGCCTTGAATCTTCGCGCTTTTTTAATGGATAATAAGTTTTTTCTTATAATTAAAGTTCAAGAACATTTTGTAAGTCTTGTCCCATGCAAACACTCTTATAGTATGATTCTCTTACAAGATCTTCTGTATCTGAATCTCATTCATAGGGCGTAGTGTCTCATCATCTCATTAGCATGACAGCGAATGTGGCGCTTCGTGGAACTGGCTGGTGAATCATTTCGGCTACAATTCTCTCGCAAAAAAAAAACATTATGTTCCAAACTGGTCAGTCCAGTCCGGTAGAGATCGAGATCGAGGGAATTAATTGAAAATATTATTTTCTTCCATTTTTGCCAGAGAGACTCAAGTGATCGTGCATGTTCTTTGGACTTTTAGCGGGATTAATTAAGCAAAAGAAATAAGGTTAACCCAATTAGCTTCAATTACCTCCGCGGCCAAGTCATCACATCATCTGTGTTTTGTGGGAGGAGGGAGCTCACTTCCGTCCCTCACCGTCATGCAATTTCCACCGTGATCTTTAAGAGCTTTACGGTTCGGTTTTCCTCAGACACACACACACTTTCCGCTCGTCATGGTTTTTGGCCTCCCAACGCTTTCAACGAAAAGAAAGTTGCATTGATTTTGTAGATTCCATTTTGTACTCGATTTTCTTGCTTAGATTTCACTTTTATGATTTGTTTAGTACTGGTCGAAAATAGCTTAATTGGTTTGGATTCTTTTTACTGAGTTTTACTTAGAAATTCGAGTTTATTTTTTATTTTAAGACCAGCGTAATGGTTGAGTTTATATTTGGGTTTAATGTTGTTCGTCATTTGATATTAGTTGGACAGTGGCCGTCCTTGACAGTGCTTTGTTTTGTGCTGAAGAGGGAAACTTGAGTCTTGAAGGCGTTGGATTTCGCCAAACTTAACCCTCGTTGAAGGCCTTGCTCACTTTATTACTTCAATGTTTGCCCCCTTCTTTTGTTTGCAGTTCTGGGAACTCCTTGAAGATTGATAAGCACACTGGAGCACACTTTATTTATTCTATATTTAAAATAAATATATCATTACATGTATTGTTCTGTAAAAAGATTGGAAATCTATGCTTAATTCCTTGATGTTTACCTTGATTTCAATTTCTTACTATTTCAATAAATACAAATTTCGTGCAGTATTCTTGGATTTTTCCTTGAACTGCAAAAGCAACAGCTGTTGAATTTCTGTGTCCTTGTCCCTGTATAAAATTATAAAATGTTATTTGAGGAGTTCTAGGAAAACTGTTGATACCACTGGATATTTATGTATATGCGGGTCCTTGGACCATGTCCGCAATTAATTTCCAACCAGATTCTCAGCTATCGATTGTGTCAAAACAACAACAACAAGAAACAAGAGAACATCCTAAAAGGGGCGTTAATTTATGCGTCCTTGAGAGGAACCACACCCTCAGACTTGGCCAGCGATAAGAGAGCTCGATGCAGTTGCAAGTTTATCTCGCAGATACATTTACGATGAATTTCTAGAGTGCAGCTCAAATTTGCTTTTCTCGTGTGTGTAAGCCTTTAATGAGTGGTGTCCTTGCACAAGTTACAACAGGGGTTACATGTCCGTGACATGCCCCACATGACCCATTGTTCTTGTTATTCCCCTTGTTGTTTTCTTTCCTCGCAATTTGTTGTTGCTATTGACGTTGCAGGAAATTTCACCAGTGAACGGGGAGTGCAATTTGCATATAAGCGAGTTCATTTCAAGGTGTGTTTCGATGCAGACAAAGAAAAATAACAATTACGTATTCTAAATTATAAGATTACTTACTTGTTTATATTAAAATAATTTTATAGATATTTTTTAAGGCCTCGCTGGGATTTATACAGGCTTTACTAGTAATTTACTTCTCTGACGATAAGTTCCTTAACTTAATTTTTCTCTGTGTGTCTTGCCCAAGTGGGCGTGGGGCGTTGTCTGGAAATTTTAGTTTGCAAGTGTTTTCATTTGAGGAATTCTCAGCTTTTATACGTTGCATTAAGCACAAGCTTGCAGCACTTACGCCCCCCGAGTTTATTACACTTTTCTGCTATGCGAATTCTCTCCTTTTCATTTCGTATTTTTCTTTTTTATATCGCGTTTTATTTTTCTGTGTCGCGCTTTTAATTTATTGCGTTTCCAGTGGGAGGCAGACAGGCAGCCAGCCAGCCTCGTTACCCGTTTAATCTTGGTCTTTAATTAATGTTTCACTCCGCTCCTTGGCTCCTGCAGTCCTTCGACCCGTTTTTGGTTAATTAAAGCAAACGCATTGCTGTAATTAGCAATTATATGGCCGTAAATACAGAAACCCATCAACAGAGATCCGGCATTTCTTTTGTGCAACTCCTGTTATGACAGCTTCCATTGGAGCCAGCAATTAGTTGGAGGCTTGACTTTCGCGATTTCAAGCCGCAGCCGCAAAAAAAAACTAAAATAACACTCATATAAAAGAGCAAATCAATTAAATTCGTTCAGTGAACCCGTTTCCGACCGCCTTTTTTGGGAACTCGTCTGTCTGCCCGCCCAACCGGATAAACTCTTATGGAATGGGATGTCCAAACTCATATTTTTATGACGAAAATCCAAGCCAAACATGACAATTAATTGGCCAGGGGTTGCTTTTCCTATAACCACTCGCCAGCTGAACCTGAATGTGAAATTTGTTTGGCCACAAACATGGCGAAAAATTTCACAAATTTCCAGCTGCCGTGAACCATTTATTTATTTATACAATTTAATAGAGTGTGACGGAATGAATACCATATCGGTATCGGTTTTTTGTGCCATACTTTTCTATTTATAGGAACTATATGGGATATGGCCAAGTGTTGGATAAATCAAATGAAAGGAAATTTGATTGCAAAAATCTGTTGGTTTTTATTGTGCAAAAGGAATGGTTACATTTGTTATTTCCTTTTATTTTTAGGTATTTCTAAGTAAAGCTTTTGTTTATCTAAATTAATTTGTAATTACTTCTTATAAGATTTACTGAAATTTTAATACTTTCTCATTTGTTTTATTAATTACTTTGTTACATTTCTAGTTTTCTCATTTGTTTTTCCCCTTCAATAATAGGCAATCTCATATGATTAATCGCTTTAAACCACATTTTTACTTTAATTTGCATTTTAAAATTGCATATCTACTGTATCTTTATGGTATGTACCGCCTAAGCCATTTTGAAGGTCAACCCCATACAAGGCAGAAAACCTTCCATTCAACAGTTTTTTTTTTAATTTTATTTTGCATGTGGGCCTCAAAAGCACGAAAAATAAATAACATCATTAAAATAAATTTGCCTTCATTTTTTGTGTTCCTTTCTTTATTATAAAGAGAATTGTTTGCTCTTTCAATTTGGCAGGGGGCTCCACAAGCGTGTATGCCTATCTGTATCTTTTTAGAGCAATGAATATATTCCTGAAGCTTCTGTTTTGTTGTTATTATTTTTGTTTATTTTTGCAAAGTTAATTGGCAAAAATGTTGCGCTTCCCATTGGCGGCGACCGCAAAACTCAACGACCTTGAAAAGTTGTTGTTAGTCGGTGGGACGCGAGGAGTGTGGTTTGGTGTCTGAGTTGCTATGAAAATGGCGAATGTGAAACCCAAAGACCGCCCAAACTTGCCTCGAAAAAAAATTAAAAAATGATCAACCGAAACCACTTTTCCGCTATGCGATAAATGATATCGATTTCACTTGGAGCTAAACAACAAGAAATTGTGGTCATTAATTGCTGTGGTGACACCAGTGAGCGGAGGTTATACTGGAAACATTTTATACAAAATTAAATCAGAGGAATATTACAGCTATAAGTTAAGTTTTTCTTCACTTAAATATAAGTACATTCTCCTACAAATCGTATTCCTATATTAAAGAAAAATCCTTTAATAGTCAGAAACTATTTCTTTAATATTTTTCCTTCAGTGATTTCCCCCCTAAAACCAAATCCAACTACATCAACTTGTTTCTCACATTTGTTGTCTTTTGGATAAAATCCCAGAAGGGGAATCTGAAACACAGAGAGAGCTGGTTGTTGTCTCCATTTGTATGATTTATTTGAAACGCGTGTGCATCTCGATTTTGATGGATCTTGGGAAAGTTGCAGTCCGTACCAGACAGCATTTTCTCGGCGCCACACCATAAGTGCTTATTAATCATAAGTGCAGTTTGGCCTGTCTGCCGCCGCATAATCCTTTTCCTGAATGCTAATTTAATAATAATTTTCTTTTCTTTGTTCGTTGCAGGTAAGCCATCATCACATAAAACCGAACTTCCTGCTGGGTTCAGAAGGGAAGTCTTAAAGTGACTCACACAGCCCACAAACAGATGGTAATCGCCCTCTTGGCCTCATGCCCTTTTATTTTTTGGTTTTAACATAGGCATTAAAAAGTTTTGCAAAAATCTTGCGAATAAGTGGTATAGAAATTTAGGTCAGGCAACGGGAACACACCCAAATTATAATGTCAGACAGAAGCAAACTACAACAACCCTTATCAAAAATATAATCTTGTGTTTAGACTGGCTAAGTCTATGTACAACTGAAATTTATGGCCAGCTGAAAAAGACGGAAATTTTAGGCAGAATGTTATAATGCTCTTTTTTCAAAGGTTTTAAGAGCTGTATAAATATTTTTCCATTAAGAAAATGGTTGAAAAATATTCGTTAAATATATATAAAATAAAGATTTTCTTTTATACTAGTTCTCCTTCAATTAAACTATTAGATTTTCTTGATTTAATACAGAATTCAATCATTTAACCAAAGAAAACATTGACCCCACTAAAGGCCCAAAGCAGGGCCCAACTTAGTCATGAATAATAGTTTTATTTATCAAATAAAGAATAACCTGGGTAAGGGCAACCAAACCCGGTTACCAAAATGAAAGTGGCCAAATTGTTTTCTGGCCTAAATTGAGTCGTCATCAGCATAATCATTGTTGCTTTTCTAGGTGTTGTTGTGCCAGTTGCTGTGGTTGTTCCTGCACTTCTTGCCTGTCATTTCGCATTATTGCCTTTTGTTTTGGCCCAAACAGCTGTTAGTCATGATATGGCATATGGTTCCTATTTGTTTTTTATTTCCTCTTGCTCCGCCAAAAATCTACACCTACATTTTACCCTTATATACCAGCAACCAGTTCCATTAAGTATGGAAGAGGTAGATATATAATTTTTGTTCTTTGCATGAATCTTATCTGCGAGTACGAGTGCCAAATAAACCAAATTTGACATGAGAAAAATCAATAAACATATATGTATGTGTGTACATAAGAGCGTCCTTCAGCTGACAAATATTTGCAAATTTCCTTTTGAGTCTCTGTCTTTTTTCTTTTCCTTTTTAGGATATTGAACTTTTGTAGGAGGAACTTTTCATAAAGAAAAGTTTGGCCTTGCGCTAAAGTTTAATATGAGTTCGTTGACTTTTCCTTTAATACACTCAATAGAAGAGGCCTTGAGAACGCTATGAATAAACATATAATAAGCCACTTGAGCATTAATTCTAATTCAAAACTTGTGCAAACTTCTTGGTTATCTTCTTGCCATATATCCTGCTACCATAAAAGGCTGCTTTAAACAATTTAAATTTAAATTCTTTCATTTAAAATGATACAAGGAGTTTTTTACTCATTAAAATATTAAACTTTGAATAAAACTATTAAAGAAAACATTTTAGAATGCCTAAAAGGTACTTCCTTTCTTAAATATTGTAAATAATAAAAAGCAAACTCGCTACAAGTTCCGTAAAAATTGCACAATATTCCATTCTGGTTTATCAACTTTGCCGGGCCCAAATCTGGACGTGCCTTTTACCAAAAATGGTCAAGGCCATGCCATGACTTAATAGCCAAAAACAAAAATAACTCGTTGGCAAAATTTTAATGAACTAGAAATGTTTTACACATTGGCTCCAGCCAGAAATGGAGTGACATGCTCCATTCTGGGACCACACCATAAACCGCTGCACAGCCCCGAGTTGAATTCTTAATGTAAAACAATGTGAAACATGATTTAAAGTTGGAAACAATATTTTTCAGCATACTGGGAAAGTTTCTCGAGGCGAGGTGCAAAAAAAAAAAATAGGAAATAAGCCAATGTTTGTGCTTAGTTTCTGGCACATAACTCGGTTTGCTGGCCAAGGTTTCGGATGTGACCTAGTTCTGAGGCAGTGACTGTGGCAAAAGTAATGGTAATTATTCCTTGTGGAAAATGAAAACCGAGTAGCCGGTAGCACAAGGGTAATTAACATGAAAGGCGGAACAGGAAGACCAGCATTAGGAACAAAGGATGTGGACGATTGATCCACAGGACAATGGCCAAGTTCTTTCCTCCTCTATGCAGTTTCCAATATGCAACACCCCCTCTTTTTATTATTGTTTTTGTACCCTGAGAATTTTTATTCTTTCTCCTTCCGCTTTTTTTTTTTTTATGCAAACAATTCCTTGTTCCCAGAACCTCGAACAAAGGGAGTTCCATGGAAGCGGGTGCGTTGTTCCAGGATCATTGACCACATAAAAATCCGTTAGGGCCACATGAAAAAAATACGGAATAAAAAGGAAACACTGAGCAATGCCAACCTTCTTGTCCCATGCATTTTATTCCCTTTTTTGGCCCGGCCAGCGAGCTGCAATTGCTTGCCAATGTTGGCAATCAGCAGAAGTAGCCAGCTTTTACTTTGGTGCGGGCCAAGTTCTTTCAAGAGAAGAATATATATGTGTGGCTCCGAAGGAGGCTACTATATGAACAGAGGGGGAAGTACTGCTGCAGTCCAAAAATGGCCAGAACAATGTTTATGTGCACATTTTCTCTTCTTGCATTGTGCGTAAAGTTGCAGCTAAAAATGGCCACAAGAGAGAAAAGTTACAGGCAAAAGGGAAAAAATACCCAAATACAGATGGGAAATACATGTAAAAGTGGTACAAAATTGCGTACAGAAAAATAGTTTGGCCAGGGAAGAGCATGTAATATGAATTTACAGTCCAAGCTGCAAGAAAAGCAACTTTGGTTACAATTATGGGTTTAATTTAAAGAAAGTATAAGCACATACATATTTTTGCTATATTTTCTAGTACAATATATATATATTTTACACAAAATAAGGCTTAAAAACATAGTATTTTAATTGGTTATTATTCATATATATTAAAGAAAATAAATAAGATTTGTCTTAACTACCAGTACAAATCTCTCTTAAAAATTCTTAATAAAACAATACCATTATCTCCACATTTACTTCTTATAAATAAACCACACAAAACTCATACCTGATCAGGCAAATATTTACGATTTAATAGGTTTATTTATCTTTAATCATTTGTATATCTTCTTGTATACTCTTCTCCTTTGAATTGATTCAGCAAAAACCATTGATTATTACTATAAATTTTCTGCTGAATTAGCTCAATGACTCCCCATGTTTACTGGCTATAAATAGACCAAACAAATCTTAAAACTTGATTGTTTTCTCGCTCTTCAAGTGAGTTGTTGCCAAAGACTTTTTGAAAATGTTGCTGCAACCTCATGTTAAATTATCACTGAAGGGTGGGTGGTGGAGGGCTGTCATTCGGCTTGGCGCCAGCTGATATAAATCAAGCAGGCTGGCTAGCCATTGTTGTTTGCATATAAACACACTGCACAATATATATAATATATTATGCACTTGGACTGAGCACGAAATACAGCTCAATTGAGATTTATTTCAGCAATCACTCTGTCAGTCAGTCAGTCGGTCAGCAACATCATCATCATGATCGTCGGCCATCATTATGGTTGTAAGGCAGTCGGAGATTTTATTTATTTACTTGATTTCCTATATACTCACAATTCAACTACAGCTGGCGACAGCCATCGATGTCATAAATCTCACAGATGCTTTATGAGAAGGCGATAAGGATTGAATCAAATGAGACAAAGAGGTGTAACCAGGAAGCAAAGTGTTACGAGAATAGAGAAATATAATAAGGTTTTCTATAGACAAAGTTTTCTAATTAGTTTCTTTAAAGAAAACAAAGAAAATGTAGGAATAATAATGTATATTAAGAAATACAAAAAATGGAGAACTGAAGATGAAAAAATACGTGTTAGGTGCCCAATTTTTCCTTCTTTCTAAGCAACCAACAAAATATTTTAAACATATTTAAGATAGTTATTCAGAAGTTCATAAATATACTGTGTTTGTTGAATGAACAGGTTTTCCAATATATATTTTGTTTATCAATAAACCAGTTACTAGTTTCTTGAAAATAAACAAATAACTGGCTCTCTGGCGATCCACTTTTTCAGTAAATATCTCAACAAGTCTTTAAAAAAAATAGTTAACAACAAAATATGACTATCTTGTTTACGAAACTTTTTATCCAGAGTTTAAAACCCATTCAATAAAGTATCTTCAATGGATTTATAGCTATCTGCCCCCTAAGTTACAAGCAAACCATATAAATGTTGATTTAGTATCGTATTCCAATTACGGTAAAGTTAAGTTTTCACCGACTTGTTGACCTTTTTGTCTCCGTCTGTCGACCATTTTTCTCTGCACTTTTATGATTTAATGACGGCGGCCAAGACCGGGTGGGTGATATCTGCGCAATTCCCAACAACTTGCACTGCGCTGTTATTATTATTTTTACCATTTTAAGTGTTATCAGCGCGAACGGGCCGTACCTGTGTCAGGTTGTTGGCTTTTTTATGAGCCGGGCCCGAGCTGTGTGGCATAAAACAACATGGCCCGATAATAAAGTTGACAATTTTAATGCCCAAAGTAAACAGAACTTGGCGAGGGAGATAGGGATTCAGGAGGGGAATGGATTTGAGAGACCGGCAAATATTAAAATCCTTTGCCAAATATTGAAAGTGTATAGGCAGGAAGGTGGATTTATGAAGGAAGCTATAGGTTTACCTGGGTGCTGATGAGAATCAACCACAGCGGGTGTGAAATTTAACGGATTAGCTGGAGGTGTCTCTCTACCTGAATTTGATTTTCACTGCCGCCGTACACTTGCCAAAGGAACTGCATTTTATGGAATGAATTTTGCCACCAAACTGAATATATTACCTTGGTTCACCTTTTTCGTAAGTGTATCTAAGTCTACACTTGTTCCTCTGGGTTTTTCCCTGGCTTTGTCTTGTGCAGGACCAGATGCCTTGCTGAGCAAAGTCACAAAGGGAAATTTGAAGCTATGGGTGGTCCCTCACCTTCGCAGACACTTGCCAAATCTGTCGAATTTTAAGAAGTGTGTGCCCGCGGGGGTAGCACGGTTGCCCCGGTGCTAACTGCCGCCCTCCCAGGGCTCAGGGTGTTAATTGCCCAGATCCTTGACCTTGGTCCTGCAACGGGCGTTGGATGATAAAACGGGAAGGACAGAAGAATGGAGGTCCTTGTCATTGAAGTGCATCAAATGAAATTCACCGACTCATCCTTCTCTCGCCCCGCTGGGCTGCACTCGAAATGTAAACGTTAAATCTTTGCTTTGTTTTCGTTTTGTAGTTGCACATGGCCAGTGTTGACCTGGCCAAAATGGTTCTGGCCACCTGGCGTTCTATTGTTTGACCCTGTCAGTTGGCAGGTGCAAACCGGGACTCATGATCTTTATACAAATCGTAGTAAATGCCTCCCTGATTTTGCACAATGCAGATTATTGCATTGATCTGAGTTTATTTAAGTGGGGAAGTTTTCCACATAAAGGATGAGAGGTTGCAACTGATTTATCCCAGAGATATGCGGAAATAAATGCATTGTCGATGACTGACAACCGAAGCTGATGGCAGGCTGAATGAATTGTAAACTGGACAAAGGATATACAAAAATGCAGGCATCAAATGTTAAAAAATGAAATGAAATCAATGTCTGTTCGAATTTTGAAAAGCATGATTAATTTTTTACAATAGAATACTAAAAGGCTTAGTTCCTGTTCTTCTTTTATATGTTTAAAAACTTGCAATTAATAGAAAATCATTCAGTAAACATTACTTTTATTAAAAAGCACGTTTTAATGGCTCATATAAAGCTCTAAAACAATGTGCTTTTTGTTGTTAAACAATCGAAAACATATGTATTTATTGTGTTCAAATTTGTTCAACAATTCGCACGTTTTCAGAAAGAAATATGGAAATAATAAAAGCATTTGTGTTAAGCTTTTCAAATGATTTAATTTCTACACTAAATACTGTAAAGAAATATTTAAAATATAAATAAATAAAAAAAGCAAATACCTTTACAATAATGTGGCAATTTTTGGTCAAATCAATTTCCTATTTATTTCAATCAAAACAGACCACTTAACCCACTAAAGACTAACCGTATGCAGCGGCACATGACGTACATAGAAATAAGGTCACGGCTGCTTTGGCTGCCATCTTCAGCGCTTCCTTCAGACACCGCAGCTGTCAGCAAGTACAAGGAGTATTGATTTATATATATGGCCGCTTTGAGGTCATAATTTATGCACAACTCCAGCCAAATCCTGTCGGCAATTAATTTCCACCAACTGAGGGGGAGACACACAACACAACCCAGGAAAAAGTAAAAAATTATAAATAAAAACAAACTGCATTGAAAGTGCAACAAAAATAAAGCAGACGACGAGTGGAGCCTGGGCTCTCCCATTTTATTTATAGAAAGTAGATTCGGAAAAAAGAGAGCGAGCATTTCCTTTGGGCTCTCTTCTAGATCTTCTATTCAGATGTCTTAGTATTTTATGGCAGATCACTGTCCATTTTATGGCCTTCTAATGAAGGGATCTACTCCCCGAATAATGAAGTCGATGTCCCCTTGGTCTGACAGGTGCCCAGTTGCTCAAGCTGGACCTCACACAGCCTCGGCTGAACGAAAGAAACTGAAAGTCATGGGAATGATTGGGAATAAAAAAGGGCTCCAGCTCCACCTTCGCTTTGTTTAATTTGATCGGATGCGAGATCTAGAGTTACCTGTCTGGCGCCTTCTTATTTTTTTTGTTTTTCCAAATCTGACAGCGGAGATGTTGAGATCGAGGAAAGAGAATTGAGAATCCTTTTACATGTAGAGAAAAACAGTGTCATTAAGTCGAAGAATTAGGAAATGTATTTTATTATAAGGAATTTCTTTTAAAACATTTACGAAAGTCTATAATACTATTTTAAGTATATTTAAAACTAGACATTATCTATTAGTTTCTTTTTTCGCTAATAGATTGACATAAAAAAAATTATAAGCTCATGCTAATCAATCATGGAATGAAACCGAAGCTCGTATCCTTCTCTAGGCCTGGTTTTTTGGCAAAATATTTAACCCTTTCTTTAAGAAATAATGTACTTATTCATATAAGAAATTAAAATATAATTTAATTTGTATAATGTGCTCAGAGCATTCTTAATTTCCTCGAGTGCAGCTGCAGCCGCCTGTTGGCCAAGCCCACTTCTTCTCCGGCCGCCTGTCAGTTGCTCAAGTGCTTTTCACGCCCCGGAATGGAAAGCCGGCAATGGGATATGGAATAAAATGGAATAAAACCAACTTGAACAAAGCGGCTTTTGTGGCCTGCCCTGGCCTGTCTCCCCATCATCCATCCCAGTCAGCCTCATCCTCTTGCTCCATGCCCTGTGCCTCCTTTTGTCCTTTTCCGCGTCGCGCACTCAAGTTACAATTTGATTTCTGATTCCGTTTGCCCCTGCTGGTGGCGTTGCTCCCCTTGGTCGTGTCTGCAGTTGCTTGTTTTCATTTCGTTTCGTTTGGTTTTGGCTTTGGTTTCGTGCCCTGACCAAAGTTTTATTTATACTCAAGTAGTTGGGGGAGTGTGTGGAGTCCGAGGGCAGCTTATAAATAATTCAGCCGATGCCCATGCTATACTCTACAAGTATATGCAAGGCCCAGGAGCAAGCTGCAGGCCAAAAAAAAAAAACCAAAAGCACCCGCCTAAAGTCCAAATTGAACTCTGACAAGAGTCATCCATATGTGCACCTTGGAAAAAAGTGTTACAAAATATTAAATGAAGTCCCGAAAATAAAAGAGAAACTATTTATAGCAGTAGATACTTTTCTAGGCAATTAATTCTTTATCTACATTAATATGAAATGCTTAAAGATTCAGCTTATTAATTATTTTGTAGATACATATCAGGTAGATTTTCTTGTATTATTTTGTTGATATTAAGTATTTTCCGCAAGTGCATTAATATATAAGAAATATGCAGAGGAAGCCGCCTGTCTCAGCCTTGTCTCGCTGGGACTCTCACCTGCACTGAAATCCATCAGGTGAGACGTGAGCAATATGCAAAGGTTATGCTATATTAGAAGCTGATGCAAATGAATTGATTCATTTAGATTGTCTTGCTTTCAGAAAACTATACAAACTCTAAGAGTTGCCTCAGATTTTCAATAAGGAACCCCTGACTCACCGATACTTAGCTTCCGTTCCAGAGCTTTGAGCTGCACTTGCTCAGTTTTTTTTTTTTTTTTTTTTTTTTTTTTGCTTTTGCTTAACCCAGATTCAGTCAATGTTCGTGTCTGGATTTTGGATTGCGTGGCTTGTTGCATTTGTTGACTGGGCACAGAATTTCGCAGCCTTTTTGTCAGGTGAAAATTAAGGTGAAAGGCGTTTTCTGCCAGCTACTGTTCGGTTCGGAGGAGAGAGATTCACTTTCTGATTTGGCTCATTTGGTAGATGAGTGGATAAGCGATGATTTGTATTCATAAAGAGCGGCTCAGCGGGTGCTTAATGGCTCAATTGTCTCGTTTAGATGGTTAGCGGAAGATATACAAAATGTCTTGAAAGTTTTCTAAACTTTTGAATGAGAAATAAGAGGTTTTTAACACTCACCAGGGAATATATGTAACTTGGTTAAGAGATAAAAAAACAAATTCAATTTCATGCTGGATTTTATTGCTGTTTTTATGAGTTTTAAATCGATTTGCCTGGTTTATGATCTGTAGAATAAATAAATAAAGAATGTTTCTGGACAACAAATTCTGTTTCCTTTCAAATAAAAATTTGTATAATATTTCTACACAATTTAAAGATATTTTCCTTGTGATTTATGTATTTAAAACTATATTTTGATGTCCTATTGATTAGTTTTAAAAGTTAACCCTGCTTCTTTGAATATAAAACTCTGTTTTATGTTCAATTTATTTACTTATTCCAGTTTAATGTTTTTTGAATCGATTTTCTAAATGATTTATGCACTAAACATATAATAGCAATGCATTCTATGTATGCCTCCTACTTCCCTTACCCCATAAACATGTCAATACAATCCATACAAATAATTTGAATTTCCTTTTTAAAAGTTGTCTTTAAATACTCTTCCATTAATGCCTGAGCAAAATGTTTTCAATTTAGAACCCCTCTCTTTTTAAAAAAACCAAACAATTTAATTAAATTGTGATGTGTGTGCGTGTGTGCTTGTGGTGTCGTCTTGCCTTCAATTGAGTTTGGCTTTTGTTTTGTTCGGTCAGAGGGGGTTTGTTTTGAATTTCTCCAACATTTAACAACAAAAAAACAATTGAAATTTTTTTTATTATTCAATTATAGTCAAGCGGAGGAGCAGTAAACGCATTTATGGTGGGGGCACAGAGGAAAGACCTACGTATGCATTTCCAATTTGTATTCCTCCTGCAGTGCTTAGACCAAAAAAATATTGAAGCCAAGTTTCAGGCCCAAAACCGACTCAAAATTTGTATCCCCCCAATCGACATCATCGTCTCCTCGTCTTGTTTATCAATTAGGCAGAGGCAACACAGGCAGTTCGGTTCGATTCGGTTCGATTGGATTCGTTTTTCGTTTTGCTAGAGGAATGCATTTCCCATTTTCCCCTCTACCAAAGTGCGTAGGAAAACCCAGCCCTTTTAGCTGCACTAATCTGTTTATGGCAGCGAGATTCTATTAATATTTTCTTTTTCCTTTCGAGGGCCCCCGTTAAAGTGTTGGAAGTTTTATGATCAGAAGAGCTGCCGCAGTCGAAACTTTGCCCAAATTGACTTTGGCATATCACTCGGTCATAATTTAAAATATTTAAATGCCTCTGGCCTATGATTGAAGAATGCAATCACCCGACAGGCACTTGAGAGAAGGTTTCACATTTTTCATCATTCAAATGGTTTGCCCATTCTATTCCCGTTTCAATGTGAAGTTCATTGTAAAGTACAATATATCCATTGGATACATTTGGCGGGACAGAAATTCATATTTTTATGGCACGCCAGCAGTTATTAATAAATTTTTGTATTGCCTCCGTTGATTGTTATATGGAAATGGTTTTATCCAGCGGAGGGTGGCCGAGGGGAGATTTCATTTATTAACTCGGGTGCCCCCTTGATGCTTGACAAGTGACAAATGCAGGGAAGATATAAAATTAAATGTGTGAGCCGAAATCAAAATCAGTTTGAAGCCTGCTGGTTTCTCCTTGATTTCTTTGTATTTGCCCAGCCTTCCCCCCCCGTTGAAGATTCAAACAAACAAACCCCGTGGGCAAGTCCAAACAAACACTGTTTATGGCACCCACACCGGGCACATCCTTTCTAGCCTCATCGGCATCCAGCATCCACTTCATCATCATCAGCATCGACATATGGGAACATCAAAGTCCGCGACGACAACAGTTCGTCAAAAAAGAGAGAACGCAGCGCGGCGGCTTCGTGTTCGTAATTTGTTCCTTATTGCAGTCTGCAGAATCTATCATCACTTCATGACCCGCGCGGTGATGGGCAGACAGACAGACAGCGACGACCCCGTTTACCCTCGATTCGGAAATCCTACCATATGTTTGCCTCAAGCTCAAGACGCCGACTTGACTTGGTTTCAGCGTGCGATGATTTCCTCTTTTATTTGAAAATGCAGTCTGAGAAATAACTCATCATAAAGTGAGTTTAAAATTAAAGAGTTTAAAGATTAGATAGATATATAGATAAATAAATAGATATATAGATATATTGATAAATATAAAGATGGATATATAGATAGATATATAGATAG
>JAEIIG010009016.1:0-53130 GCA_018904695.1 Drosophila parvula | reverse complement strand
AAATAATATTTTACTTTACCAAACCGCTGATTTTCGTACTAGGCAAGCAGAAAATATTAGATCATTAAAATAAGAAATTACTAATTGAGGCTGGACATATTTTGTGGGCTTATCTGGAGTGCCGCCAACATATGGTTATCAACGAATGAAAATTGCCTGCCTGCTGATATATTATCGGACATATGGAGCACTTGGGGAGCCCCCAGTTTCGCTTATCTAATTGTTTTTTCAACGAAAGCTTTTCGGTGTTAATTTCATTATTATTTCAGCGAGTTTTGTAAATATAGTGCAAGGAAAAGCTTTTTTGGTGGGTCCATGTAGCTTGGATTTCTGATGAAATTGCTGGCTATGGTTTGATTTTGTATGTTTGTTTTATGTTTTAGAATAGTAACGATTTTTATTGGAAAATTAAATATAAATAAAAATTAAATATAAATAAAAAATCAGTAATTTCGGCATACGTGCATTTAAATACAAATAATATACATAGCGCGCAAAAAGGCGGTAGCTGAGCTTTTCGCGGGAGCCATAGCTAAAGTTTTCAACCAAATGGTCACACTACATAGCAAATGGCATTGCTGATACATCGCCAATTGTGTTGATATCATCGATGGTTTAGACTACCGCTAATGATATCGATGCACTTGCATCCCTAAATCAAACAAAAACAATGGACCGGCGTCGAGAGGATGTTCTGCGTCAGGTAATTATGATTTTGTAGTATATTTTCTAACTAATTTAACCCCTTTGACCTGTGAAACAGGCGCTTGACAAAAATGCCTACGAAACGGAGCGCTGGCAGGCCTACAAGACTGAAAATGAGACCACCATCCAAAACCTAGACTTGTTCTCCCAAAAACTTAGCGTGGAAATAATGGTTCCCATCGGCAAAAAGGCATTAATGCCCGGCGAACTGATCCACACCAACGAGCTATTGGTGGGCCACTCCGAGGGTTACTTCTCCGAATGCTCTGCCCACAAGGCCAAGGAAATTTGTCGCCATCGCTTGAAGCTCGCCGAGCAACATCTGAAAGATCTGGAAACCGAAGCCGATCTCTGGCAGTAAGTTGTTTATGCGTTAACAGAAATAACAGACAAATAGTAATGTTTATGTTTGTAATTACAGAAACAAGCTTAATACCCCATTCGACGAGGGGGCAGTGCCAACTGGGGATCAGGTGGAGATTGTGGAAGATTACATCGAGGAGTCGCACATCAAGTGGATGGCCGAACACAAGGATCGTGTGCGCCAACAGAAGCAGGAGGAGCGCCTGAAGCGTCAGGCGGAGACCCAGGGCAGTGACAACGATGTGCTCAAGAAGCTAGAGGAGCGCGAAATCATAGAGGAACTGGGTCTGGACCCCGACAATATCAACGAAGAGATGCTCGAAGATCTACTGAATGCAGAGCAAGAATCCACCAAATCTCAAGAAAAAGTCATCTCTTCACCCCTCACCGATGAGCAGGAGTCGCAACTGTGGCAGAAGCTGGAAGCTCAAGAGCAAAAAGAAACTGAAGATCTCAGTTCGGTGGCAGAGGAAAGCCTTAAGAGCACAGACAATCTTGTTCGTCAGCTAATGTCGGGAGAAATGGAAGTCCCATCGTCAAAAAAACGCGTTTCAAACGAAAAAAAAACAAAAGAGGAGGTGGAACCCATATCCGATGATGATGAAGATAATGACCAAGTGGAGGAGGTAAAGGCCATACGAGAACAAATCTCTCTGCTGCCCAGCGAGGAGCGGGCAGATTTCCTCAAAAATCAACTGGATATACTTAAAGCTAAGATGCGCAAAATTCAAAGGGCCAACTTTATCAGCGAAGAGCTGATTCACTTGATGAATGTCGTGGTCATGCTGGAAGATGATCTTCAAGACATGCTATTCGAAGAGAGTGAGGAGGATGTACCAGAAGCTGTTGAAGAAACTCAAGAAGTATCTGTTCCTGGCACGGAAGAGCGCATAGCCGCAGCTAGGCCCAGGGATGTTATAAAGCAGGATGAACAAGTAGTTACTGAGAACGGCACCAAGACGCGTCGCATATCTTTTGCCCCTTCGAATGAACAGATGGAGTTCCGGCGCGAAGAAACCGTAGCTGAAATGCTGCCCAATGCCAAGAAGAACTCTAGGGATATTATAAAGCTAGATGAACCCGTGACTAACCAATCCGCTACCGAAAAGAAGGCCAATGTACCGGCTAATGCAGATATCCTGCAAAAGGTGCAGAGAAACATAGAGTTTGTCAAGGAGACACAGAGTGTGCAGGACTTTGATTTGCTCAATCAGATTCTGGAGGCGTCAACCGGACGCAATAACACTTTGCATATTAGCTTTAAGCATTCCGATGCAGTGCCTTCGTCTCACAAGAGCGATCATCCAGATGACATACCTGGAAACCCAGGGGATTTCTACGGAAAATACGAAAAGGACTTGGCCCAGTCGAATCAGTCCCCGTCGTTCCCCATCTATGTAAATGGTTTCAAGGGCGAGGAAGAAGTGAAAGTTCCCATGATGAGCGAAGCTGCCCGCGGAACCGCCTACGTAGATCCCAGGAGTGAAGTAAGATCCACAAACTTCACTCAAGGATGAAGAATGTAAACTATAAATACCTTTCTCTTTGTAGTTCTCCAAGCCAAGTACCTCGCAGGGAGGAGAATCCACGGACTTGAAATCCACCACCAAGTCTATACTCCGTAATAAAACGGCTGTGGAAATGGAGCCTCGCGACAACCCCCCCAATCAGCAGAGCAAAAAGGGTAAGAAGAGTCGCAAACAGCGAAAGAAGGAGCGCACCCTGGACGACGACCTGCGCGATATGAGTGCCTATCAGAAGGTCATGAACGATCTGGTGGAGAAGAATGTAGAGCCCACGGCCCCCGAGCCTCTGCCCCAGGGCAAGTACATCGATGCGCATGCGCCCAAAAAGCGGGTTAGCCGCTTCAAGGAGCAACGGGCCGCTCTCGGCCAGTCATAGCGAAGAGGAAAACTTCAGCTGGAATTACTCTTAAATTTGTTCAAGTTTAATGTGGATTTGTATGACAAACACAACGCAAACAATAAACAATAAACAACTACTACTGGTACGGTGTACATTGGTAACTAAGATTTAAATTAAACACTAGACGCTAGTCCGCTGTGACGGAATTTATTTTTAAAACATTTACAGTAGGCTTCAATTTACATTAGATCGGGTTGAGAGGGGCATTGACTTGGATGTGCGATCGATCTCTTCTTACAGGCTACTTTAAAAGTACATATTAACACCTAATACATACAGTACTGATCTTAAGCGTAAGCGTACTCGGATGCTTTACAAGGGAACCCAAGTGTCTCCACATATGTCTCTCCTCCTTCCCGGCCGTTCGCCCGTACACCCGCTGGTTGTCTGGTGTCTCGCCGGATTTCGCAGAAATTGACGAATTTAATCTTCTAGGCCGAGGAACTCTCGTTCCAAGGCAGCACCCATCATATTCCATTCGCCGTCGTCCTCATCCTCCGGGTTGTTCTCACTATTCGAGTCGGAGCCAAACTCCAAGTCGGAGGGCACGTCCTCCCCTGAAATCGTTTTAAGAAACTGATTAATATGAGCCTTTTTTTATGGTTGAAAGGACACCTACCACGTCGAAACTTGGCGCTGGGCATCTCGTCATCATCATCTTCTTCCTCCTCCTCCCCGTTATTGTCATCTCCCTCCTCGTTTGAGCTCTTGTCAAAGTCTGTGATGTTCGGTGCTCCAATCATTACATCTTCGGAGCGCGTAAAGAAATCGTGGGCTCGGTTGGAATTGTCGTCTTCGCGCTTGCGCTTTAACAACTTTTTGTCCATAGGTGGATTTTCTGGAAAAGAAAGCAATATAATAATGAATAACTATGAATATCCATATCTTCTTGTATTTGAATCAAACTAAGCTCAGGAATAAATCGTGATAAAATGTTATTATAATGATAAGATCTGCCTATAAGAAAGCATTTTATGCTTAGCATTATCAGCTTTTTGCAGCTCTATAGCATTGGTGCCCACACGCATACATCGACGTTAGATTTCCATTTGTGTGAGTAAGACACATGCCACGTGCTGTAATCAGTTAAGTAAATCCTTACCAAAGTTGACCGGCCCCTCGTCGCTGGACGAGTCCGACTCGAAGAATGTCTCGTAGTCCTTGTTCATCGACTCAATGTCCGCATTGGTGAAGACCAGCAGGGGATTGAGGGTTTCACGGAAGTTGCCGCTCTGCTCTTCCTGTTGCTTGCTGCTCGACGGCGAGATCTCGGAACGCTCGTTGTAGTTGACCACGTGCTCGGGACTGTGACAGTGGGCGGGCGGCTGGCGGCCCTTGTTGCGCACCTTGCGGTCCAACGGGAAAAGCTTCTCCTCCACGTGCTCCCAACGTTCGGCGCAGGTCCACAACCAATTGGCATTCACCACCTTAATGTTATCCTCCTTCTTGGCCGCGTTCACCTTGTAGGTGCCGGCATTTACCGCCACCAGATGCGTAATCTCCTTGCCAATGTTCGGCTGAACATCGGCGCCCAGACTCTTGGCTATGAAGTAAGCCCGCGACTGCTCCATCTTCATCTGCGTGGGCACCAGCCCGGAGAACACCAGGTTCTGGCCGCGCAGCACCTCGCATCGGATCTTGGGGACGATGATCTTGAGATCGGGTATTTCTGTGGTCTCGTCGTAGATGGCATAGAATCTCTTGTGAATGTTGCGCAGTATGACCTCCAGGTAGAGCAGGTAGTCGTCGGGGTCCTCGATTTCGATCTGCTTCTGCCCGTCGTGCAGAATCCGGACGCCTGGTGTGCTCTTTGACGTGGAGGCCAGATCCTCACCGGCCTTTTTCGAACTCTTGTCCTCAGTCGAACTCGTGGAGGAGGCACCAGCCACCTCATTCCCCTCGGCCGGGATGACTTCCATTGGCGTGTCCACGGCATTTGTGCTTTCCTTGGAGTTATCATCAATAATAACCACGTCTTCGCCCTCGCTGGCCGGCTTTTCGGCATCTGGTGAGCCGGGCAAACTATCGTCTATGACCACTATGTCCTCTTTGAGGGGAGTCTTGCCATTCAGCTTGTCAGTCGCCTTCTTGGGCTTCTCTGCGCTGTTGGAGGAATTGGAAATTTCAGGATCCTTTGCTTCGCCGCCTTCCAATTCAAATACATCTACGGATTCCTCATTCCCCTCATCATCTTTGCTTGTGCTCGAGACAGTATTATCGCCTTTATCGGAGTCTTCCGGTTTTGCTTCGCCGCTGGACTCAGCTTTGACTTTGTCCTCATTCTTCTCGGTAATCTCTGTAAGAAATTGAACAACTTTAGAGCCAAACTTTAATAATTAATGATGAATACGGAATACACCTTTAAAGTCAACTCCTTCGCCATCCAACTCGTGCTTGGACAAGCCCGGCGGAGCATTTATGTCGCCGGTATGCTGAAAGAAGTGGTAAGGCTTCACTTGAATCAAATTGGAGGCCATGTTCCACACATCCTCGCGGTCATCGATGATGCACACCATGGAGTCCCCATTTGGAAATAGAGCTCTGCAATTTAGGGTTAATATAAATATAAATATATAGAGATAAGGGAAATTAACCCACTTTAGGTTATCTGTCTTGCTGGTGGCATTGAAACACTCATCCCTGGACAGGATTCGATGCGAGAAGAACTTCCCCTCGGGGTCCAGGAGCTGGGCTATCATATGTGCGTAATTGCGCGCTCCAAAGGTGCAAATGTGCAGCTCGTACAGCTGTGACATGCGCTCCAGGAATTCCGAAGTGCCGGGGCGCAGGCGCGTGTGGTACCACGGCGACTGCGGGCCGTACAACTGGAAGTGGTAGATGCCCTTGATGTTGTCCGGCACCTGATCATTGGTGGTGTGGATCACCGTTTGATCGAGATCAACGAGCAGCACCAGCTTGCGATCGGCCAGCAAGCGACGGGTATCGTCATGCCCGAGCTTTTGGGCCAGCTTCTGGGTGACCTTCAGGTCGGGCATCGTATGCACCATGGGCACCGAGGCCTCTGACGTTTGACCCTGCAACAGAAATGGTAGGTATGCACCAGTTGATGGACAACAGCAGATGGCGGTGGTGTATGTGTATAATTTACTCACATTCTCGTTCTGACGCAAGTCGGCTCCACAGTCCGCGCACATGTCCTTGATTACCGTGGTGTGTATGCACTCCGACAACTCCAGAATGGCATCCCTAAGGGGCGAGAAGGGAAGGCGGGCTCAGTTCGTATGTATACAGGGCTGCATAATTGCATTCAACACCCATGCTCCCACGCACATCCCAGCAGCGAGCAGCACCCAATGCCCACAGAAAAACTCACCCCTTTGCCAGCAGCTCCCCATCCTTGCGGAGGCGCTTCTTCACCACCCCGGCGCGCTGGGACTTATACTTCTGGACAGTCGAGTCGCCCGATTTCCCGGGCTTTCCGTCTTCACCCACTGGCTGGTAGAGAAACAGGATTTGGGCGGCCGACACGAACTGTCCCTCGCGTACCCGCCATTTATTGATTACCGCTCTTGACTCAGTCTCTCCCAGCGCAGCTCTCAAAACAATGATGCCGCCTCCACCGCCGCTACCGCCACCGCCGTTGCTTCCGCTTCCACCTACTTTTCCTCCGCCGTCATCGCCATCCGCTGCTGCTACGGCGACCACGCCCCCCTCCGATCGGCTGGGCGCGACGCCCTCCTCGTCCGATATGTTCTGCATCGCTGCGCTTCCACTTTAATATACAATTAATTTGTTTAAATCTCCTTGTTGTGTTTGCAATTTGTGTGAATATTGACATTCGCCCGAAAATCGCAATTCACCACTGGCTGAACAACAGCTGACAGCGGATACAGTTGCAGCCCTGGCGGGAAATACTTTCAGATTTAAGCTTGAATGCTTTAATGATATCACAAAATCTGAGTGTTTTTCTGCCGTTTTGTACGAATAAATAATAATTATTTGATTAAGGTGTGAAGTACCATTATTTATTTTACCATGTCTTAAGGAATAGCATTTATATTACGTTATTATAAGTATTAGAAGTCCCTTTTGCAATTATATGCCTACGAAGGGTGTCTTATTAGTTAAAAAAGATATCATCTGTTTTAAAGTTCTTTCTAACAAAGAAACATACATATAAAAATTAAATGACGTAGAAGTTGTCATTAAAATTAAAACATTACAATGGTTGTAAAACCATTTGTATGCCTGTATGTATGTACATATGTATGTACATATGTATATGTGCATTTCTTTTATTTTCTTTATTAATATCACAATGCAAATCACAGCCATAATGATGTATTAAATTATCTATAAACTGGAAATAAACATATCTTTTTATGTGGATAGACATGTAAATTAATGTTTTTAACAATAAACAATAACAAAAACTTTATATTAGGGCAATTTATAAATGGATTCCAAGAGCGATTTAACAGGATATTGAGAAACTGGCTTACCTTTTCATTACACGTATCCGATTACTTTTCTTTACCATTGTATACTTTGGAAAGAACAAAAATTACGTGATTCTTACGAGATTATTTATTGCAATTAAAAATAAGTAGCAAATATTTGATGTAAAAACGTCGAATTATCGATTACATACAATTGACAGAAAACTGACCGCACAGCTGATTGTTGTGGTTTGGCAGCCCTGGTCGGCAAACGCGGCAAAACTATTTATTGTTTGTTAATCCACTCGAAATGAGCGAAAAAGTCGACAAAGAGGACCTGAAGCGCAGCGCACCAGCGGAGGAAGATGAATCTCAGGCAGGGGCAGAGGCGGAGGCCAATGGAGAGGGTGAAGACGACGCCTGGATAGGACCAATGCCCTCGGAGCAAAGCGACCCGGTTCCAGCGAAGAAGAAGAAGGGTAATAGGAATAAGCATTGTGTATGCATTATAATTAACCCCTGAATAATTACAGTGCTGCCCTACGAGCACATCTTCCTGGAGAACCTGCCAAACGCCGAGAGCTACGAGCGGAGCTATATGCATCGCGATGTCATTACCCATTTGGTGTGCACCCGAACGGAATTTGTGGTGACCGCCAGTCTGGATGGCCACATCAAGTTCTGGAAGAAGGGCGAGCTGGGCATTGAGTTTGTTAAGCACTTTCGAAGCCATCTATGTGGGTTTTTGCTTCAAGAATAATCTATGGTTGCTGACTAATAATATCTTCTGCAGTGCCCATTAAATCGCTGACCACCAATGACAGTGGCACCCTGCTCAGCTCGGCGTCCACCGATCAGACAGCCAAGGTCTTTGATGTGGTCAACTTTGACATGATTAACATCATTCGGTTAGGTTTCACACCGCAGTGCAGTGAGTGGATAAGTGGCCCGGGAGATGCTGTCCAAGCATTGGCCATGTAAGTAGGCTGAACTACTTAGTTCCTTGGCTAGGTTCTAATTATGCTTTCTATCTTCATACAGAGCTGATTCGGAAAGTAGCTGCATACACATCTACGATGGGCAAGGTGGCGGTGAAGTGCTGCACACACTGGAGAAACTCCACTCGGCCCCAGTGCTGACCATGTGCCTGAATGTTGCGATGGATACGGTCATTTCAGTGGATCGCAATGGCATCTTGGAGTACTGGCAGAACTCTAAGTACGATTACAAGTTTCCTCAGCGCCTGGTCAGCTTTGACTCCAAGCTAGACACAAGTATGGTTCATTTTCAGAAGTTCCTTATCATTATTTAATTAAAATGAACTATTTTTCAGGTCTTTTCGAATTCGCCAAGGTAAAGACCCAAGTCACAGGCCTGGCAGCCTCGCCAGATGGCAAGCGCTTTGCCGCCATATCCACTGATCGCAAGGTGCGAGTCTTTCAGTTCAATACGGGTAAGATGATCCTGGTTTTTGATGAGGCGCTCTCCACCTACACGCAAATGCAGCAGACGCAGCACGCCCTGCCCAACATGGAGTTCGGCAGAAGGTATTTACGTTATTTGCTTACAAATAAGTTGTATATTCATGGTATTACTATATAGAATGGCTGCTGAGCGCGACCTTGAGAAGACGGCCCAGAACACTACCCTCAATATACTTTTCGATAGCACTGGCCACTTTCTGCTCTATCCTACCATGCTGGGCATCAAGGTGATCAATGTGGTAACCAATCGCTGCGTCACCATTCTGGGGAAAACGGACAACATACGCCCACTGCAGGTGGCTCTATTTCAGGGAAGAATCAAAAGGCAAAAGGCTGCCATAACGCTGGAGCAGGAGGCCAGCGAGAATCCGGCTCTGCAGAATATTTTAAATGATCCCACGGCCTTTTGCACGGCCTACAAGTAAGTTTATGCCAAACCATTATCTATGATAATTTGCATTTAATATCTCTTTAACTTGAAAACTAGGAAGAATCGCTTCTACTTGTTCAGCCGAAGACTGCCCTCGGATCTGCAGGATGTCGATCGTGATATATTCAACGAGAAGCCCTCCAAGGAGGATATTATCGCGGTGCCAGAAGCCACAGGTATTGAGATAGTAACTTATTTGTCTTGCAAACAATTACTAACCTACTAACCACTTTTTTCTACCACGCTGACACTTTCAAGACGAAGGTTATGTCTATAAGTGTTTTTGTTTATTTTTAAGAGTGATCATATATTTAATGTAATATGCTTAATTAATTTTAGTTGTTCAACGTATTTATGAAAACGTGGTCTTACACACAACTAAGGGCGATGTTCATATGAAACTGTTCTTCAAGGAGGTCCCAAAAACCGTGGAGAACTTTTGTGTTCACGCTAAGAATGGGTAAGATGTCCATTTATAAATATTGATTATAAATTGTAATG
Organism: Drosophila parvula; assembly: GCA_018904695.1. Taxonomy (NCBI): domain Eukaryota; kingdom Metazoa; phylum Arthropoda; class Insecta; order Diptera; family Drosophilidae; genus Drosophila; species Drosophila parvula. The sequence continues at coordinate 43,321 of JAEIIG010009016.1, read as the reverse complement.
ATTTATATTATTTAGGTACTATAATGGCCACATATTCCATCGAGTGATCAAGGGCTTTATGGTGCAAACGGGCGATCCTACGGGCACGGGCACGGGAGGAAAGTCCATTTGGGGACATGATTTCAAGGACGAATTCGTGCCGAGCTTGAAACATGATCGTCCCTACACCGTTAGCATGGCGAATGCAGGTCCCAACACAAATGGGAGTCAGTTCTTTATAACAGTTCTGCCCACGGTAAGTTACAACTTAATTTTGATGAGAATATAATTTATAAATTAAGCATTTTTTTAGCCATGGCTTGACAATAAGCATACGGTTTTTGGACGCGTGTTTCGTGGCATGGAAGTGATTCTCAATATATGCAATGCCAAGGCCAATCCCAAGACGGACAAACCATACGATGACATTAAAATAATATCCATACATCTTAGTAATTAAGCAAAAATTGTAAATAAAAAAATAAGAAAATTATTCAATTTTATTCAACGATTTTAAACGAAAAAAATACCGTTCTGGTGTCTAGTATTTTCTTGGCCTTTCGGTATTTTGTGCATAACTGCCACTTATCCTCCTAAACAGCTGTTTTTGCATTTTTCTTCTTCGTCGGTGTTTCTTTTGTTCATATAGTATTCTTTTAAAAGCAAGAAAAGTAGGACAAATAGATTAATAGTAATAGAATCGCGTATATTAAAAGTTTTTTAATATTAGTTAGTATCGTAAAGGTAGTATTAACAGCGTTTAGTAACCTAAGTAGATAGGGTTTACTTGAACAAACTATATGCGGGCGTCTGCAATATGAGAAGTTTTGTTTATGCTTGAAGGAAAAACAAAGAAACCGAAGCTGACGAGTCACTTGAGCGTATCGATAATCTATAAAGTGTTTATAGGAACTAGCATAGGTTTTGCTCTAGTTTTCTAACGCCATTTATTTGCGATTGTGTTTGAACAATGTACATACATATGTATTTGTATTTGTTTTAATTGCTTTCCGCAATCGTTTGGAATATGGAACCGCTTCTTATCTGCCTAATTGTGGGCCTTAAAGTTAGTCATACTCAAAAACCGTAGATAAATCCTTGATTTCAGTATGGAAAACATGAGCTAAGCTCTGAAACAATTAATTGCCGTCATGTCTCAAAATGATCCCAGCGATGTTCGGAGTGCCGCCCAACTGATTCTGAGCAATGCGCGGCAGGGAAACACCGCCTACCACATGCAGTACGATATGTGTGAGTATCACTGCATACATCATTCCCACTTAAACTATTTATTATGTATATATTAACCTGCATTACAGCGCGATCACATTCCATCAACCTGATTACGGAGGACTTCCTGGCCGGGTACATGCAGGATGGTCGCATGTCAGTGGTGCGGCGCTTCTTCTGCCTGTTTGTCACCTTCGATCTGGTGTTCGTCTCTTTGCTCTGGCTCATTTGCATTGTGGTATGTATGGGTGATTTATTCTAATGAGATGTGACAGAGAGTCTGCAGTAGTGCCCTTTATCTTACAGATTGATGGGGACAATATATTCAATGCCTTTCGCAAGCAGATCTTGGAGTATACCATCTACAAGTCCCTTTTTGATGTGGTGGCCATTGCCATTTGCCGCTTCGTGGTGCTCATCTTCTTTTATGCCATATTGTACATCAATCACTGGTCCATCATAGCGGTGGGTTTCTGATCACTAATTAATTAACTTGTACTTAAAACTAAGTTGTAACTTACAGAGACTTTAGTATGCTTATTATTAGGCCGTTTCAATATTCACCTGTTTTTTTTTTTGCAGCTCTCTACAAGTGGGTCTTGCTTGTTCCTTATCTCCAAGGTGTTTGTGTTCGATGTAAGATTAAAAACACTTTCTATTCAAACTGATTTAATGCTGACAACTCCTCACCTTTCTCCCCCACTTAGTGGCTGCAAACAAAGCAACAAGTATTCGAAGTTATACTCATAATTACTTCGTTTATCCTGGCTTGGGGAGAGGCCTGGTTCCTGGATTGTCGGGTTATTCCACAGGAGCGACATGCCCAGCATTATTTCCGATGTAAGTACATTAACCTATAAACCAAACTATTGTTTATAATTAAGATTTCTTTATATAATAAGCCATGACATCGACGAATGATCGCACTCCCCTGGTGCAGCCATCCATTTTGATTGAGAATGAACGGGCACCGCAAAGTGTAACTGATTTCTATTCACCCTTGGACACGGCCCGACACTCCGACGAGGAGGAAGAGGAGGTAAGCTATTCATGAATGCGCATATTTCCAAATGGAATATGAAAGTGGGCAAGGGGACAGTATATAAAAAGCTGTACGGATGATGGAAGAGTGAACTCTGCTCAGATGAAATCGGTATTCCTTTTCGATTTTCCCATCTAGCTAATCTCTTATTGGTTTGGATTTCAGGATGAAGAATACAACCAAATGGGCTTGGATTGTCTGCGGAAGGCATATGCCATCATCGAGTCGAGCGACTGGAAGGTGGAGAAGGTTACCCACAAGGGCGACACAATTCACAGCACCCAGAGGGAGAAGATTGGTAAAATATACAAGTTGACAGCGCGAATCAAGTATCCCGCAAAGGCTCTGATGGAGGATCTATTCTATCGCATCGAAGACTGTCCCAAGTGGAATCCTGCGCTGCTGGAGTCGCGAATTGTGCGGGTGAGTCTTCAGACAATCTTCTTAATAAAGATTCTCTGCTAACATAGAGTATATTTTGTAGAAAATCAACTCCTACACCGATATAACCTATCAGGTGTCCGTCGGCGGTGGCGGTGGCATGGTGAAGAGCCGCGACTTTGTCAACTTGCGTTCGTGTCGCCTATTTTACAATGGCAAACTCTGCGATGACGATGAAGCAGCTCAGCTTAGCAGCGACGATGATAGCCCGCTAAATCGCTCGTGCGAGGGCAGTGTGAGCACGTTGTCCGATGGGGAATCGCAAACACCGCTGACCGGCAGCGTGTCCAGTTGCAAGGCCAAGTTTCCCAGCTCGTCCACGGGTCCTGCAACGCCCTTCGATACCTTGGGCAACAGTTTGGGAGCCAAGAGCCTGGGTCCCATTATAAACTTTGAGGATGAACCACCGCCGCTGGAACAAGACGAGTTTGAGGATGCCAAAGATAAGATCGATGAGGCAGAAGCCAAACCTAGTGTACCGAGCGTGGGCAAAACCAAGGATAAGGTTTGGGTCAGCTCAGCGAGCAGTGTGCAATATGCGGGAATGCCGCCCTCATCCAAGTACACAAGGTAATATTTATATTTATTAGATGTATTATTAGATTATATTAGATGTGAGAGCCCTTCTTTCAACCTATTATTTCCATTGCAGAGGTGAGAACATTGTGACTGGGTTTGCCTTCCGCGAAATCGTTGGAAAGTCAGACAGCTGCATTGTCGAATGGGTGCTATGCTTGGACCTCAAGGGCTATATACCGCGCTATGTCCTGGATGCTGTGAGTACTTGTTAAACTTTATTGCATAATTATTAATACCGAACTCTTGTCAGGCCCTCACCTCCTCCATGACCGAGTATATAACCAACCTGCGCAAGCATGTCAACGAACTGAGGCACCGGGGGCGTGGCCGTGCCCCCAGGACCCATTAGTTAATCCGCGGAATAGCCAGGAACTGTATTTTAACGTTAATCCAATTTGTATCTCAGAAGTATATCGGCCTAGTATCTATTGGAATGTTTCAATAATTTTGAAGCCAGAGCGCGGATTTCAGTGCTGTTAGTTTATTAAGTATAGTATGATGTATATGTATGGCATAAGTATGTAACTATGTACGTATGTATATGCTGCACGGCTTACACTATAAATTTTATACATAACTTTTCTAATGTCCGGCCTTTCAGTCGCAGGTGCAGGCGCAGCACCTGCCGGCCACCTGTAGCTGGTGCACGAGTCGTAGGCTTGAGATCAGTTCTTGGAGGCGCTGTCGCAGGGCGTGATCCTATTTGCTGTCGTTCTGTGGAAACCACATGGGACACGCCTCCATGGCCACCTCGCACACGGCGCTCATCTTGGCGCTGTCGTAGTCTGCCAAGGATTGATAAATGGATTAAGATATAAGGGATATGTAGCAGGATATGCCTTTCCCAAGCTTACCTAGGCTGTTGCGCTTGCCGAAAATGCTACCGTTGAAGGGCGGCTTCCTGTAGGCCGCCTCACTGGAGCCCAACAGTATGGCTGCAGCCAAGATCGTGACCAGGAGCAGAGTGAGAGTGAATCGCAGAGCCATTTTGCAGTCTTCGTCGGTTAGCGTACTTCTGGGCAGTGTACGATGGATGGTCTGAGCGATTGGAGCCAGTGGATGCTTCTGTGGCTATCCAAGGAAAAACACTGCCTTTTATATCCGAGCCTCAGTGAGCACAAGGACTCGTCCTAATTGGTTTACCCGCCGCTAATTGAAAAGGAGATTGCTTGGGGACTTGTTCGCGTGAAAGACTATCAAATGTAATTACATTCCACTTATTTACATTATATTAACTTAGGCTACTACTACTATCCATGGGCCGGGGGAGAGCTCACGTCTTGGCTGTCCAGTCGAGCACCTTGTTGAACTCCTTCTCGCCGAATCCGATGGCCGCGGACTGCTCCATGCAGTTGGTCTGTCGCTTTAGGTTGTCGATCATATACAACTGCTTCTTATAGGCGTTGAGGAGGTCGTTCCGCTGCCGCTTCAGGGCCTTGATCCGGCTGTCCCGCTGCTTTAGTTCCTTGCGCTGGACATCCAACTGCTCGCGCTGCTCTTCGCGCAGCTGCTTGAGCTCCAGGCGAACAGTGTCCGCATCCTCCTGGGCGCGGGACAGACGGTTCTCTAGATTTACGTTCGTCTGCTTGGCCACTTTACCGTCCCGCTTCAGCTGCTCCAGTTCTCGCTGTTGGCTGGTGAACTCTTGCTGGCGCTCCTTCTGGCGTCGGCCAGAGTCCTCGCACTGCCGCTCCGCCCGCATCAGCTGCTCGGTCAGGTGCTTGTTGGAGCTCAGCGCCTGGTCCCGCTGATTCTCTGCTTTGCGCTGTCCTTCCAGGGCTTTTTCAAGCTGCTCTTTTTGGCGGGATAGCTCACCGGCATGCTGGGCGTGGTCCTCCTCTAGAATGGTCACCTTGGCCTTGAGGAATCTGAAGGAAAAGTCAGTGCAGTAAGTGTTCGATGAAAGCCTGAAGGAAACCTTGATATCTGAACACCTTTCATTTCCTTACTTGATAAAATTATCCTGGGTAAGCTGCTTCTTGGCCTGGCCATTCATCACGGTGGTGCTCTCCCGTTGCTGGGTGACCTCCACCTCGACGACATCGTTTCTGGCGGCTTCTTCGGCGCTGTTACGCACCAGTATTTCCAGAGAAGGGCTCTCGCTGAAATTGGGATTCCGGTATTTCACATACGTGGCCGTCTTGCTGCGCACATCCCGTGTGAAAGTGCTAAACTTGGACACTGTGCGGTTAGGTTGGGGTGAAGCAGCGGCCACGCCCACTGACTTGGTGCCCTTCCAATCGGACGCCCTCGACTTGGTCAGCAGACTTGTCTCGGGCAGCGGCGATGTGGCCACCGCTCGGGCCATGACAACAGCAGCGTCGACGGCGTCGGCGGCCGCATCCCTGCCCTGCGGAGATTTGGGTGTATGTCTCGCCTGGGCCGTAACAGCGCCCTTCTTTCGGAGCAGGGTGCTCGGACCCTTGTGCTTCTGGAAGGTGGCATATCGGGCCGATGACAATCCGCCGGCGGCGGGCGATGACTTGGTTGGATACATGGATACCTCGGCAGCAGAGTTAAGGGACAGCAGGTTGAGCTCCTGATTAATTTTGAACAGTTCCTTTTCCCGGCACAAAAGCTCGGCCATTTGAACGGGTAAACACTTGGAGATGGCGATAAAAAACTATCTTCACCGTATCCCTTAGGCGACAACTGGTTTCATAAAAGACCCGGAAAATTTAAACACATCAAATTTATCTCAGTTTAAATTTGCTTTGGCTCCGAAGGGTGATGTCGTGTGAGTCGAAAAACGAAGTTGATTTGATTGGTTTGCTCCGGGAGTAAATAAATTTTCCGGCCGCCAAACAGTGACAGTTACCCCTGGCTACCTGGTCCACTGGTCGGGCCATCGGCTTTCGGGAAACCTGGGACACAAGTCCATGTCCTGTTGCTGTTGCTTCGGGGTGGTTTTATCGCCTTCGGTTTGTTCGATTGTCCCCCCAGACGACTGTTGCTTGGGGGATTGAGGAACTCAATCAAAACTACATCTAGTGTGGGTGTTAAACTTCACACAAGAGACACAAAATCGCGTGGGTTGACTATGCCAATGCTCTTCAGAATGCGAATGATGTAACTGAACCATAAATAATTACTTATTAAGTATGGAGTTTGCGGAAGAAATATTTTATAGAAGTTTAGCCTTTAATTATATGGCAATGATGATGTTAAAAGCGCCTCTTAACTTGGGTTATATAAAATAATTATAGTTTGGTAGTTTTCCAAATATTTGTACACTAATTTTACAAGTGTCAAAACTACATATTTAATTTTGAATAAGCTTAAAATAATATCAGAAATACTTAAACTGCTAACATTATTTAAATAAATATCTTCCAATTAAAGAAAGTATGTTTCTTTAAGAATTTGGTGTCATTGTTTCGCTTCCAATTTCAAAAAATGTATTAAAACTCCAATATGGAAATATTATGCGTGTGATTGCGTAGAATTCCCTCACGTTTCAAATGAATATTTCGTTCGATCCTAGAACTTTTCCCCCAGAATATCAAAATGTCAGAATAAAGAGCACGCATAATAATCATAAATATTGGTATAACTAAAAGTACAAACAGAAACACGCGACTTAAAGGGAAATACCCGAGTATGGGACAATGCTGCGAGACCTTCTCCGGGTGTCACAGCTACCTGTGATTGTACCTGTGACCGTGTCAGGGTGCAAGGGTGCCCTCTGGGTTCACGGAATGTAAATGCAAGTTCAAGATTTATGGGCGGCATAAGTAAAACAAAAGAAGATAGTCGGTTGTCCCACGGCGAGAGCCGAGCTCGTTGAGTCAATCCAATCAGCCTCTCAGCAACAGTGGCTATATATGCCGTCATCAAGGTGTTCTGGTGACAGCCCACACATTGGCCATAATTGCAGCATGTCTGTTGCCAAGTTTGAGCAGAACCTGGCCACCAGTTCCAACTAATAGCACAGCTGTGACTAAAAGCATGCCTGTTGGTCTGGACAGAGGCTAGAAACACTTGGAATAAAGTTTGCTATTTAAAACAGGCTGTTAAAGAACATCTACTTTCTGTAATTTAAAAATATATGTATATTTTATGTTAAGGAGAGAACATTTTCTTAAATTTTGTATCTTTTTCCCCAAGTGTAGCCCTTGGACCTTGCGATATGGGATGACCACCGCGCGAACCTCTAATTATCCCGCACCGCACTCATTAGAAAGACAATCCCGAGCCGTTGGTGTGGCAAAGGGACCCATCGGAGCGTGGCATCCCCGTCGAGTGCAGTGCTGAAAAACTGCCAGCGACACCAGGCAATACTAGAGATACTATTTAACCAAAGAGCTTGCTTTAAGAGCGCGATCGGACTTGCCAAATACTCCGAAACCGCCTAGCAACATGCCACTCCGAAAATCTTGACAAGACCGGTTGTGGCGACGCCGTCTTGACGGCGTTTGTCGGACTGCGAGAGCGTCTCGGCCTCAAGTCTAGTTAGTCTTGGCCAGGTTGGTGTGCGAGACACATCCACAACGCTCAACGAACGCACGGATCGCACGACAGATCCGATCCGAACCGCTCCATTTCGATCCGATTCGATTTGATTCGATCCTCTTGAGTGTGAGATTTTCGAGTGAAAAGTGGAGTGTTCTGATAGTGCGTTTACGCGGCTCTGATTGGATCGTGCCAGCGGATTCGAGACGCGATCCATAAGATTTTTGATTGGGCTTCCCAGACTTAAAAAATCCCTGCCGTTGTTGCTGTTTTTGTGTGATTATATAGTATAATTTTGTGTTTTTTTCACTGATTGTTGCTGCCCTTGGGAAGCGCTAAGCTCGACGGGTGGTTGAACCGCACCAAGTAAATTACGTGCTGAATGATTTGTGAATCTTTTGAATATTTTTTGGGGGAAGTGTAAAAGTGTCGGGAAGTTTGTTGCTTCAAGTCTTTTGTTTGTCTCTCAGAAAAGGGGGAAAAAAACAGCAGCAACAGCAACAGTGGATTATTCGCCACAATTCGCCAGAGAGAGGGTCTAAACTCTCTTCCGTCTCTCCGGTTGCTCTTGGCCATATCTCTTAAACGTGTAATTCCCGCAGCGTTAACATGTAAAACGAGTGTTGGCCACAAAACGAACATAATTATAGAGGAAGCCCGTTAAAAAATACAGCAAAAATATACACAAAAAAATGCATCATAGCTGAAAGTTGTGTGAAACAAAATTTTCAAAAAATCATCATTATTTTTGGCAACCAGTTTAAACCGTAGCAAAATCGCCAAAGCAAACCAAACAAATATATAAGACAACGGGCCACATAACTAATTGGATTACGCAAAAAGGGCGAAGTTGGATAGAGGTGAGTGTTGTTATTGTTTTTTTTTTATTTTTGCTACAAAAAACCAGAAAACTCCAAAGAGAAATACAGTTAAAATCGGGCGAATCGAAGTTTGTGCCGTTTTGCAAAAACAAAAACCGAAACAGCCTTAAAAGATGACTTCATAAATCGCCAGACGACGTGGATGTGGCTGTGGCGATGGCTGTGCCAAAAATCCATCAGCCAAACCGGTTAGCCTCTGTTTTGCCTCGATTGAAATTCGCGGAATGATTGTGATGGGGAATATCATTTTTCTTGAGCCGGGAGAGGAGCAGGAGCTATGCAATCGCTTTTCTGTGCAAATGAAATGGGGCCTTATCTGCGTTTTTCGCACAACACAAAAAACTGTCCCCATCGGAACCAGTTTGCCAAGGCTGACTTTGGCCGAAATTGGCTGCCAAGTTCGCAGCCAGTTGCATCATCTTGGGGACACACAAACATGGCCAGGATGGGCAGCTGCTTGTGCAGCCACATCACGGACATCCGTCTTGCATCCGCTTTTCCAGGTTTCCATTCCTGGATGTGCCGCGCATAAGCAATGTGTCATCGTGTAGAGTTTTCCGAAACCCCAAAGTCCACTCACATTTTCCACGCATTGTGTGAGGCCATTATAAGCCAGAATCTGTTCCTAATTGGCCTGACCCAACGAACTAAGCTTGGATTCTTCTCCTGGCCGAAGTTTTAGCACTTCCATGGAACATCAAGCGATCCGTACAGGGCCATAATTATGTTCGTTTCGTCTGCAGTTCGGGTCGTGTGAGTCTTGGCGTCTAAAGAAGCAATTAGAAAATTTGATTGATGGCGGCGGGAACGGCTACGGCATCAGCTTCATCCCAGCCCAACACTTGCATCATCTGGGGATGGCTTGGGAATAGTAACTCTTGGCTCGAACCTTTCCCTTTTTGGGTGATGCATGGCCTATTAATTGGTTAATTTGTGGTTTGTTAGCTATCAAAATATTGTTGTCTGATGGCCCATGTAATGGTCTTCATCTACTGTTGAATGCAACGCCTTGTGTTGTGAATAATGGTTAATAACGTCGGATATGGCCTATCGATGGAGTCTAGTTGCCCCCGCAACTTCTGTCGGAGATTTCCTCGGCTGCCTCCTCTCAGCTCAGCGCATTCTCTCGGAGAATGCTGCTTTGTTTGCCACAAGTATTTCGCTTTGGCGTTTTGAGGAACGCCAACGCAAGCGTAAAATTTGTATAATTAAAAGGCGAATCCGAGCTGGCGGGCTGCCAGTTGAATACCAGTTTCTCAGCCATCATATGTAGTTAACTTGTTTATATAACAGGCCGAGGCAGAGCGAAGAAAAAGGCAAACAGCTCGAAATGTGTGACCTTGAGGCGGGTACAAAATGTATAAAAATAAAGACGGAAAATATGCTTGTATGGAGTATTTATTTTTTTTTATTACTCTGCGGCTTGGGTGATGTGTGGAGCGAGACGGAGAGTCAACTTCCTCCAACTTCAGTTGCTGTGAATGCAAATGATGACGAACCTCGGTGAGTTCATGAACTAAGCTGCGAAATGCGTGTGGGCTTGCCAAAAGGTGTGTGTGTGTGTGTTGCGTTGATTGATTTATAATCTCCCGAAATGCCGAAGAACTGGCAAAGAAAGCGCCAAAATAAAAGAGAGTTCGTTCAACCAGGCTAAGACCTTTGGCAACGTTAGATTTTCCGCTGCCAAGATATTGATTTACAGTTCAGTTGGAAGACCACAAACGATAGACTTAGGCAACGAACTTGACTGGCGCATTACTCATACGACACGGTGGCTCGTTGCTTACCACTAATTATGCAAAAATCCCCAAATGCGACGTTTTGCCAGCTAGAAAGGCGTGCCTGCCGTGAGTCATATGCTCTCCGGTCTGGACAATATGCTTGCTGCAATGGGTTTCTTGTTTGTTTTTTTATTTTTGGCCAAAATGAAAAGTCGTCTGGCTAGTTGTATCGCTCCCTCTCTGCTCTGACTCCCCCAATGCCGCTGACACCGCCACCTTTGGTGAATTAAATCAACATTGGCCAACTGAAGCGGACTTAAATGCAGGCTTTTACCTTAAGCTAAAACCCACGCAAAAAAAAAAAATAAAACCTCGCCATTGCAGTCAAGTTTGTTCCATTCATTCGGAGTCACTTTCAAATCCAAACCTTAAATGGGGTGTGGCGGCAGGCCAAGACTTTTGAACTGCCTTGGACAGTAGTTAACTGAATTAAATGGGCAGGATTGGTTCTCACATATTCTTAGCTCTTTGCAGGGGCTTGTGATCAATGTACTAGAGCCAAAGTAAAAATGATTTGCCCAAATAGTCTCATATTTCAGTTAATAGACGAATATATCAGAATAAAATAAGTAATATGGATTATTTTATAAAATAAATTCAACTTGAGAATGATAGTTCATAAGGAAATTATTATGTTCCAACTAATAACTTAAAATCAACAAATTCAGAACATAATTCTTATTCTTTTTGTAAGACGGATATGACCTAAGCCAGATAAATAATTCTCATAGCCCCAGCAAAGTTCTTTACTCACTTAAGCCAAGTATGAGATCATTTTTTTCCTGTACAATGAGGAATACAGCAGTATATACATAAAAATATATACAAGCTGATCCCAGAGAAACTCAGATAAAGTTATTAAGCGAGGAGGAGCATGAGGTCAGTCAGCAGTAGTGCCCAGCAGTAATTAGTATTGCCCGCGTCTCGGGCTCATCAGCGGATTCCCCCATCAACCGCCAAGTATAAGCATTTAAAATAGACCTCAATAAATAAGTTTTTTAATGACGAATTAGCTTCCAAGCTCCCAGGCTGAGCAGCAGTAGCCGCAGCCCGTTGCCAATGTCGCTGGGAGCCTCCATTTTAAGTACTTCTAGACACAAAATCCAAAAGCCGACGCTCAAGCAAAAACGGAACTACAAAACTAGTTTCGGCTCTGCCTTCGGGGCAAAATGAGAAAAATAAGAGACAGCAAAAAAAAAAACACAAAACAGCGGGTAACAATGGGCGCCAGTCAAAAGGCGAAAAACAAAAAGCGCAAAGTAAATGGCTAAAACTGAAAAATTGTAGACTCGCCTGATAAAAATCAAACACATTCATGTCTACGGCTTAGCTCAAGTCACGTTCAATGCGAATTTCTTTGGGGTTTATGTGGATTTGTTTGTAGCCGCAGAGCTTGTAACCCACAAAAATTAGGCGTCAAAACGAGGTAGAGAAAAAATATATATTTAGGCTGAGAGCCGCGGGGCTGGTGCTGTCTTTCTTTACCATTTTCTGTCACTCTTGTGGTGGGTGTCCAATCAGCGCTTTGCATATTGCCAGTCAGCGTTTGAGCCAAATTGGACATCTTGACAAATCCACGCCAAAACAGAGAGAACTTACATAACCCAGCAGATACGCAACCAATTGGCCGGCCAGCTCCGTTTTGGTCTCACCCCCAAACTTGGCTCGCACAATGTGGCAAGACGTCGCCGTCTCCACGCTCCAGTTTGAGTTGCGTGTGGCAACCAGGTCAGCAGCTCCAGAAGGTGGGGTTGGGTCTCCAGCTAATGATGTGCGATTTTCAAATTCTCACATTGCCTTAATGGCCAATTGTGGCCGGCTTCGTCTGGCTGCTGTTGCCCAAATCAAAATCTTTAAACGGTATCGGTGTTGGCGTTTATTGCAATTGGCCAACAATGGCAAATTAAAGCATTGTTGCCTCATTAAAGGCAAACAAAAGGGGGGTGAAAAAAGCGCGAGACAATTGCACTGACCTTGAGGTAGAAAAAAACCAAGCTCGTTCCGAATCGTTGACTTCGGGAGCCTGACTGACGACTGGCCTGGCTACCTGGCCATCAAGCTCCGATCAAATGCCAGCTAATTGTGAGATCGTCGCATTAAAAATTCTAATTTCCAGACGTAGCGCCTGCATACGAAAGCAGGTGAAAGTCGATGCCTCAATTGCCTTTGATCTTCGAGACCAAAAACACCTGGGGCCGGCACAACTAGAAGTCGTCTCATTTTTGTGGGTAAAAGTAAAAGCTAAGCCGAAAAAAAGTCTAGTAGTATTGAAGCCCCGGCTGCCGCCTGACCCCGTTAAAATAAAGAAATAGCTGACCGCGGAGCTGCCCTTTTTGTTCGACGACTCCGCTAATTGCCGTCATTAAGAACAATGCGATACAATCACACACAATGCATCTTCAGAGTCTTTAAGGCCATCATACCTAACCCTCCCCAACTTACTTTCCATGGCAGCGAAATTGCAGCGAAATTAGCTCTACGCATAGCTATGCTGATTGATCGTGGAGCGGAGATGGGAGGAGATTGGAGGAGATTTTATGGCGGAACCGCAACCGAAAGTTGGTAAAGAGCTCCCGCATCTCTCCATCGTTCCAAATGGGTCAAGACGTGTGGTTAAAATCACTGCCAGTATGTGTGCCCATTCGGGTTGTGTGCTTAGCACAGATTCTCTTTGATTTTTTCTTGTGATTTTGCCAGTAGTGCCTTTGGCTATTCCAGATTGGAACCAGATCTGGCCGAGAGAGAGAAATAGAGATGGGAGTCGTGAGATATTCTAATTGGTTAATTCTCAGGGCTCTCGCTGAGATCTTCCCTTGATTAATGTGGTTCACCCAGATACGTTGATGAATGAACCAAAACCGATCCACACAGGAGGTCCGTTGCCTTTAATTAAACGGGCCCCGGCTCTGGCTCCCTTCATTAGTCGCGCCCAGCCCCGAACATTTAATGGGCAATTAACATTTAATTTTCGATTTAGTTGGGGCGCAATTTTACGCACAGTTACGCGCCTTTTCACACACACTTTTCTCTGGATTATCTGGCTCTTTTTTCCCCCCCTCGACATAACAATTTTGCTCAAGCAGAAAGCTGTAAAGTTAAGTGTGCATTTCAAAACTATGCTTTTTTTTGCATACCCTCATTGCGGTATTTAAACGCAAATAAATTACGTTCACTGGAAAATGGAAACACGCGAGGTCATTTAGCCGCCACATTAACAGAGCACACACACACACTCAGCTCAATGAAAATGCAATTGTTTAAACAAAAACCTAACAATAAAACACACAACTATGTGGCTCATCGTCGTCGTACACGCAAAACCCATTTAATTTATTCAGTTGCACGGCCCATTTTGTTGTTTTTACTCCGATGTTTGTTTAGTTTAGTTTTTTTTTGTATCTTTCGGTGCTATTTGCCCGGCGGAATGTGTGTCAAATGAATTCAAATCGACACCTGAAAATATCCGTTACCATCGAGTGCACACACAGCCATTTCGATTGATTGGGCAATGAGTCATGTTGATGGAAGGAAATTGTATAATTTATATTCTAGACTCGGGTTCTGGGACGTCTCACTCCGTGGGCTGAATATTAGATGGAGGAAATGCGCTTCGGGTAAAGGAAGTGCCAGCTATGTACACTGAAAATATAAATTTGTAAGCTGGGGGGAATTTTTAATACAGAATTTAAATCATTATGCTATATTTTTAGTTTGTTTTTTAAAGTAAAAGATTGGTAAATAGCTCTGCCTCTTACTATATAGTTATTTGAGGTTTGTAGTCTCATAGGAAAACAAATCGGTTTGCCTCGTGATGCTGATTTAGAATATATGGTACTGATGAAGTCAGAAATGCCTCCTTTTTTCTGTTATCTCTAAATTATATATATACTCGTATATCGCTACCGGATATAGAACCCGCAAAAGTCTGACATGTTGTGTTCTAAATATACGTTTCTTCATTTTTTTATACTTTTTATTTTCTTAAACTAAAAACCCTTTCAATCTATCCTAATAAATAGTGAAAGAACCTTGGAATCAACCTATAATTTCTGCCCCAATTCGTTGCCAATTTCCCTTATCACCGATGATCGCAATTGAAGGTCATTTTCGAACTGCCATTTCCATTGGGGGGGCATTGGCAATGTATTTTATTTTCCCTTACTCTACTTTTTGTTTAGTTCAAACTAGGTAACGAGAGCAGTAGAGATGCCAATCAAAGTCATTATTCATAATGTTCGTTGGCGTGCTTCGCCGCATTTTTCTAGCTAATTTTTTGCCTGCATGAGCTGCGTTTTCAATTCGGATTTATTTATTTATATTTTTTTGTTATCTGTCTCCCTCTCGGTTGCTCTGTTGGAGCGCTACGGCTTGCGTCATTTTGCTAATTTTAGCTAATTTATTGCAATGCCAGTGGAAGTGCGCGCTCGTACTTGTATTGTCGCCGTGGGATGTCGCCGGCTCTGATGGCGATGCTGGCTGGCTGGCGTCAGTTGGCCATTTGCATTCGGCTCTGAGCCACGTTTGTTGCGAACCCATTCCGATCCCGATCTCTGATCCGCATTGTTCAGGAAGTGTGGGCCCCCAAAAAGCTTTGACAAATTGATGTGTGCTTACCGCATAATGCCAACAATTTATCAATTTCCAGCCATATCTATTGACCCAATTCCGTGCCTCTCCCGAACCGATTTCAATAACAACCAGACCAAGACTCCGACTCCCAAGGAGATTACAGCTCTTGGATAATAACCGAGCCAGTTTCAGTATCTGTATCTGTATCGGTGTATCTGCATCTGGATACGGTGTATTGGGGTGAGTGGTGGTGGTGAGCTGGAGTGCTGGTCTTGTGACATCATCGTCGTGTGTGTGTGTAAATGAAATGTGTTGGCAGCGGTAACAACAAATCATTATCGCCTGTCGGCCATCAGCGTAAGCCGCGGCTTGCCGTTGTCTTGCGACGCCCAAGATTGTAATCACGATGCACCGTAAAAAACTATAACATTTATGATTGGATTTTTTAAAAGATTTTTGAATACATTTATAGAGGAAAATCCTATAGCAAATCCTATAGCAGCGCTACACTTACACACTTGATATTTTGAATATCCCCCTTCCTATATACTAATTTCTTAGTTCATAAAATTAGACATTAATATATTTACTTCGTTCCGTCAAAGTATAGTTAAAATATATCATAAATCTGGTGACAAAAGCCTCTTCCACTTTTCCCAAATATTCTTAGGAACTCACGCATTCAATAGATGATTTTCTCCGGTGTATTGACCAGCTTGTAAAAGCCTTCCTGGCCATGACTGGCCTGCAACGTTCTCACCGGTCTGCAGGAAGTGGAAAAGCGTTTGTCACGGGCCATTGATATGTGTTTAATATCTCTCTCGTAATACTGTGCGGCTTCTGTTGCACAAACTCGTATGGTAGAAAAAGGAGCGGAAATCAGAGTCATGATGCGGTGATGTTGCAGTTGACGAATGATGTTTGTTTACTCAGCGCTCGATTGCTGGCATCTCTGAGATACCACCGCCTCCTTCTCCTCGTCGATTTACCTGCATGGCGTTACCTGTTACCCGTGTGCCGATGTTAACCCATTTGCAATAAGCGCGCACGCAAACCGAATTTCGGCCGTGTCGACTTGACCCATTTGGCAAACAGAAAGTTTGCCTTTGGGCCGCGATATTCATTACAGAATCGCTGTGTGCTCGGTTCGAGTGATTTAGCATAATCCTATACCTATACGTGTGTATGTTGTGGGTGCGGAACTGGTTTCTCTCGTTGGGTTTTCAGTTTTCGAGTCTCTTTTTGATTTTTGACTATCTGCCAAGGTTTGCGAACCGCACTAACATCCGTCTCTTTGGTTTTCTCTCACTCTGGCAGGTCGCACCATGAGGACCGGCACTCCAATGGACATTTTCTACACGGCGCTGCACTTAATCGTAAGTATTATCTGGGTTCTGGACTCCGGTTCGGGTCCACTGGGCACTGAAATGGAAAATTGGACATCAATCAGCGGGGCCGCTGAATGACAATTGCATGCCAATGCGATTAACCTGGATATGAGACTGGAGGCCAGTGTGGCGGCGGCCTCCTCCTTCTCAGTATGCTAAATGCGATTTCAGCCCCAGCCAAGTGGCCAAAAGTGGCACACCACCAAACTCCATTCTAAGCCCGACTCAACCTCGTCTGCGGACGCTGATCCAACACAGATTCAGGTTCGGGTTCGGATTCGGGTTCAACTCTAACCCAGGCGCTGCAAAAACTTTCGCCAGGCACCAGAAGGAGGCGGTGGAAAAGCCAGCCTTAGAATCGTGAGAATATAATACTTGGCCATATTTGCCGGCGACACGAAAACGAAATTTCCTCAGCGTTTTTCCTCAGCTTTAATTAAAGAAGCTTACTGGCGATGGATTAGAGCAGGGACTTACTGTCGGCTTGCCGTGATTTATGTCAACGCTTTATGGCCCGCCAGGCAGGGGTTTCGGCATTGGGGTTCGACTATATATAGTCTCTCTTGTGGACTATACCCCCCTTCGAGATGGCCAACTATGCTAATGAGTGACTTGTCTCCACTTTCTTTGCAGACAATCGCAGCTCTCACGACGCACGCGGCGCAGATTCCATCGGCAGTCAGTGAGTACATAAATCTGTCTATTAAGAAGCTAAACTTAATTCTGTATATTGGTGGTAGTAGTCCGTCCATTGGGGAGGAAGGCCATAGGAAAAATGGCTAACAAATTGGTGTCTTTTGTGGAGTTTTCTTTACAAAAATAATATTTAAATTAGACTTCAGCACCTTATCTTATTAACTGGTTGCCTAATTCATATAGTAAAGCGTGGTTATAGTTGATGTTGCTTTGAAATATTTTTAAAAATACATTCAGATAAGAAAATTAATTCTTTTTACCAACATAACATTTAAATGGAATACTTGAATCTAGTATACTAACTGGAAACACTTTAAAGTAGTAAATAGTAATAGAGTCCCTAAACTATGGTTTCTAGTTTATCTTTAGAATTAACTATGAAACGTCTAAGGCAAAGTAAAATGCGAACTAAATCATTTCCAAATAAAACTTTAACAAAATACATACCAAAAACCTATAATTTCTAATTGAATAAAATAAATTAAACTAAACATTACATCAATATCCAAATCGTTGATCCTCGTAGATTGCAAATAAAAGAAATACCTAGCATTACCATGATGCATTAGTTCCCCTCCAAACTATTACCTAATTAGAGGTTTAAACACACACTCCACTTCAATCGGCCAGCGTTTTGTTGCCATTGTTAAGTAAACTCGGTAAAGTTGCCTGTTGTTTGGTTGCAAAACGCTTTTGACTGTTTGGCCAAAATCACAAAGGTACCAAAAAGCGCCAAAGCACCGCCAGTTAAGCCAGCAAAGTGCCAGGCATATAATCGCATGGCAAACAAGAGTCCATTGAAGTCGCTTGGCTCTTTGGTGCCGCCTCATTGAGAGACGGCTGGCCAAACATTGCGGCACACTTCCTTCTGGCTTTCACATTGCGTTTGGAGCTGGGGAATTTGGCTAAGACCCCGGTGACCTAGGAGACATGATCGGGCAGCGAGTCGTGGCGGTAGTTGAGGAGCTGCTTCGGGCTGGCGATGCAACGAGGAGCTACGTTGAAGGATACGCTGCTGCTGCGGCTTGAACCCTAGACACGAGAGTGTTGATAAGGCCGGAGATGAGCTGTGGAGATGTCATCGTAAATTATGGAGATATTTCTGTTAAGGAATCCTTTCAACGTCTTCCTAAACTTTGGTGCTTAACTCATAGACTTCCTTGAAGACACAGCACCAAGGGCTAAGTTTCTCCTTATACTTCCTCCAACTCAAAACTCTCTTCGGAGCCGAAACTATCCAATTTCCAAGTAGTGATAAGCTGTGGATAGACAGATATGAGATTTAATGGCTCTCTGTCTTCCTGTTTCGTTTTCTTTTCCGGCATAATCGCTCATCGATCTTGATACTTAAGATTTAGTTCAGAGAAAGCGATCGATAGCTCAACTTAAATCAGGTCTAGATCACGAAATATCACATAATTCACACGAGAGAATAAGTTAAAACTGGAAATATTATGTACCTTAACAAGACAGCTTGAACAGCAACAGGGTTTGAGATACTTTTGGGCTTCGGGCTTTGCAGTCTCTTTGTTCTTCGCTTCGGAGACGTGTAATTTATGCGATCCATTGTTGCCATAGTCTAGTTTAGTTCTATTTGAGAAGTGCACTTCGCCTCGCCTTCGGAGACCATAAAATTATACATAATAGAAAGCCATTAAATGTTTTATGTGCCAGAGCCAGAGCTGGAGCTAGTCGACGGATTCGTTTCCAGTGGGAAACCGGCTTGGCCGCGTTGCATGCAATTACTTTGCCCAAGAACCGCAGTAAGTGATGCGAAATGCTGCAAGGTTCGTTGAACCGATCCAGGCATCCCATCGGGCTTCGTCTTGGGTCCATCCACGCCACGGGTTCGTATATATATATAGTACATGCCCCGTATACACACAAAGCCAACTGCCAGGGCGAACGTGCCTGGCCAGCTTTCCCCATCTCCCGTCGCCCGTTACCCGTCGCCCGTCGCCCGTCTTCGGTCTTGGCCAATTGTGTACCTTCGCGAAGAAGAGTCGGTTCTTGGCATTGCCATCCGAAGACATCTCCGACTGGCTGCAAGCAGGAAATGCCAAGAGCACAACCTAATCCCAGGCCATGGCCCGAACTGAAGTTCAAGGAACTTGCCTTGCAGAATGGCATCTTTCTAATGGCCACGAACGCTTCTGTGCCGTGTCTTCGCCCCATGTTGCCGCTGTAGCGGCTGCTGTTGCTGGTATTTCGATGTTGCGGCTTCAAAAGCGCCTCAATGTCATGAGCGAACACTGCAGAAAATATTTATAAAGGGGGATAAAATATTGTAGAAAAAAAGTAGAGATTTTTTAAATAATGTTCATTTAAAAGTCATAACTTTCACTGAAAGTAAATAAAATATTTTTCATTTAAGAACTTCTATCTGTGGCTAAGAAATCGTACTTTTACATTGTTAATATAATATTTTTGTATATAATTAATTTATTTCTTGCTCATCTAGTTAATTTGTGTTACTAACAAATTATAATTTAAAACTTAAGTAGTTTTCTTCAGTTTAAACTAACAAACTATTAAAGTCTTCCGCATGCTGGCTCTGACTTTGACTTGAAGCTGCAGTCTTCAGTAAATACTGCTCCCATGGGCCATTGTCTTGAGTTTTTTTTTCTGCTCATGATTTATGCTAACGGCTCTCGAGGTTACTCCTCCAGATGCGGCATCCTCCTGCAGCTCCTCCGTCATCTAACTGTGCTTTTTCAGCTGCGCAAACATTCCGCTTTTGGGAGTGGGCCTCTTGTCTGTTTGCATTTCATAATTTCCGATATCGCTTGATTTTTTCCAGAGGATGCCCAGAGCTCGCTGAGCGAAGCCATTGCGGCGGCCGAGGCGGAGGCGGAGACGCTGGCCACCTCCAAGCCGACAGTTGAGCCGAGCGTGCGGATCAAGTGCCTGTCCGGCTCAATGCTGATCACCATCAAAGATGCTCCGCCGAACCACGAGACGGGGCTCTTCAGTGGCATGATCTACCCGAAAGGCCTGTCCAAGAACTCCACATGCCTCAGCGAGTACAGGTGAGTGTGCGATCTATTGATAGAGTCTTGGCGACTCTAATCCATTATACCATCACATCTATCTACCCCGCAGAGATCATGTGGGCTCCCTGCGGTACAAGCTGCCCCTGCGGTCGTGCAACACGATGCCCAAGGAAACGGTGAGTCGGTTCGGATTGGATTGGCCAATCCAATCCAGAATTTCATTACACGCACCCACTCAGATCTCAGATCGGAGATCTTAGGCGATGGCACGTCCAAGCCGTCCAACTCGTTCTGCCATTTTGGCATGCAAATAATGAACAAAAAAAATTAAACATTAAGTTTAGGCACTTTTAAGGCAACACGACTCATTGGTTACAAGGTAAAGTCCGTCCAAGATGACTTGTTTATTTAAAAGGTTGAGAGTCAGCTCACGCACCTTTTGCGGCTAAACTAATGATGCGATTTGACGGCTCCACACAGTTTTCAGCTAAAATAGCAGTCATTAGACAAGCTATATGAAATTCAGAACCTAATGTTGATGCGTTAAGTCATTTAATTAATATTTATTGCAAAAAAAAATACATAAACTAGCTAAGAAATAAATATATGTATAATTAGGGAACAAGCTAGCAGTGTTGATGTATTACAGCGTGTGATTTCATCAAAAAGTAATTTTTAATAATATTTTACACCCCGCCAATATCCAGCTATGACTCAACTTATATACTTCTGTTTCACAATAACTTCATACAACTATACAACTTATATAAGGCCTAAAAGTAGGCGTATATTATTCCCATTTCATGCATTTCAATTACTAAAAATTCTGTTTGTGTAGGCTGTCAGTTTAAGCCAAAACCAGATTTCTTAAGATCGCTGATCTGAACGAGCGTTATATCGATCTGAACCGCCCCAGCGAGCATGACGCTCTGCCTCAATGTCCCTGTAAGCGATACCGAGAGAGACGGCCAAGATGTGCCATATAAATTTCAGTCTTGCCACGCTATTGGGTTTGTCTAATTCATATATGGCCCGACGTATTTATTGGCTCATTCAGCCGATCGATTCGGGCCAACAACGGTCTGCTTTGTGCCGGGATCTGGGATCTCTGCGATTGGGGATTGGGGATCGGGGATCTGATTTTCAAATCTCAATTAGCACTTAACCGGGCTAAATGCGGCTGCAACTCACGCATTGACAGCGGCATTTTTATAGCCGCGTATAAAGTCCGATTGTGATACATATTAATGTAATTTTCTCGGCATTTACGGGTCTAGCGTTTTGTAATTTGTTGCTTGTATAGCTGTAGCTGTTGCTGCTGCTGTAGCTGCTTTTTCCTTTCGCTCGATTGACACAATTTTTGAAATTACAAATTTTAATTGCAGTTACGACAGTCGTACGTCCAATCGATGTGGCAACAAAATGCAATACATTTAAGAACCGCAATGCGGTTGATGGTCTGAATGTTATATTATTGATTGGGGTTTGTTAGCTGTTTGTTGTTAACCGACTTTCTGATTGGATGATAAAAATGATTCATTTATTATCTTTAAATTTAAGGTGGCAATCAAAGAAGAGATAAATTTTAATGAGTGATTAGTATAATATTCTTTAGTTTGTTGTCCGAGTCTTTGGTTTATGTTAAAAAAAAACATTGCAAAATACATTATTTCAACAAGATTTTAATTGTAATTCTTAACTACATTTTAATGATCGAAAGAAGAATTATTTTTGTAAGATTTTAAAGGTCTCTAGTTTCATCATGGGAATATATAAAAACTCAAGTTTATGAAGCCTTTAAATAATAATATTTTTATTAATATTGAGTTATAAAAACTAATACCATGTACGCTCACAGAAAATACTAGTATTTTATAAGCTTGAAACTTCGAATTAGACTCCAATAAAATAAAACACTAGATTCGTTCATAATTGCATTAAAAAAATATTTCCTCTGTATTTAAGAACTACTTTAGCTTATTTTCAGCCTTTACAAATATGAAACTCATCAATATTTATATTTATTCTGACTTTTTCCTTGTGTACACATGTCGTATCTCGCACGTATAGTATTCTCCAGTTCGTTGCCTAAGTCTTTCGTATTTTCATTGCTTTGTCCTTCGCCGCTGCGCCTTTACTGTTCGCTATGTTGACCAAAGCAATTTACACGGATTGTTCAATAAGCAAGAATCATCAGTAAATATAATATTTACCCCTCGACAAATACTGGTGGAAAATCAACAGAGAGGCGGCCAAGGCCTGTCGGGAGATATTTTTAATGTTTGTCATTAAACACGATGAGCGGGTCTCATCCAGCGTGCAGCCACTAATGGCCAATCGCTTGCCAGCCATCCTGTCTTACGTCATGAGATGAGCTCACTGCAGTGTAAAAAGTCGCGTGACAAGATGCCACATGACAGCTCCACTGAGGAGCGGCACAGAGGGGGAGTCGCAGAGAGTCGAGGGCAACGGCAAGTCGCGAGTGTAAGGCATGTCAGGCATAATTAAATCGGCCACAGGGTCGCTCGGGGTTGGGGGCAACAACGTTTTTAATTAAAATTTAATTGCTGCCATCTGCCAGAACTCCGAAACTCCAATCGAAAACCATATTTTTCACGGCTCAGCGAGTAAGCCATCTTTCTCGAACAGTGAAATCGATTTGTTCTGACAAGCTTACTCGAAGCGACGTTGGCGGTTCGTGCGTTCATTGGCCGCCAATGTCAGCGGATGGCCGTGAAAAGGCCAAAAGTGTACATGTAAGCGGCTTTATGGCCGATATTGATATTTTAATGCCTGCTACTGCCGTGTTTGGATCGAAGGTCACTCGGTCGACTTGGCACCGACTCCCACGCGATCGACGTTCGGTGTCCAACGTGAACCTGTTTCGGGGACCGTATTTGTATGCATTTGCATCCATTTCATCCATATGAATACACTTTCTACACACACAAAGCTTTATGTGTAGAAGAAGTGTTATAATGACATAATAGGCTTTCTACCGTTAGAATCTCCGCCGCCTGAAATCTTCTTGAAATCTTAAATGTCACTTTATTATGCTTTTTATTGGCCCATTGTCTCGAGATGATGATGATGCCCGGAGGCTGAGAACTAACACTTGAAACATAACTGTCAACGCTTCTCGGCGAGCTGGGTTCTTGGGCAACAAATGAAGCCCCTGCCCGTTCTTTCTCCGCCACCTCCTCCTCTTCCCCCTCCTCCAAAGTCTTGTTTTAAGCCAGACAATCGGAGAATCACAGAATTGGACAATGCCAAGCGACGGAAACGCTTCGGAGCCCGTGTTGGGCAATAAATCGCACACCGGGACAGGAACAGTGTAGAGCCGCAAGTCGGCTTAGTCGTCGTCTTCTGCTGGCCCTCGATTAATGCCTGGCTATAACAACAAACAAACAAACATCGGCCATCATCTGGCCATTAGGAATTAAGCCCGCCAGAGGAGAGCCGCCGAGCCCACTTAAGCGCAGAACTTCCGTGCCCAAAATCTGCCGAGACCCAATTACAAAACTTCCGAGCCGTCGGGGTATATAGAGGCAGTATAAGCACTTGCCACTGTCATTACCTCACCTTTCTTCTGTTCGGTCGAAGCCATCGAGTGTGTGTACTCGATTTGTTTCTGCCTTCTGGTGCCCGTTGGAATTAGCACAGCGCACCGATGGGCGAATAACCCGTTAGACATACACATAGCGAAAAATTTGAATCCGATTTTAGTTTTGGAATCAATAAAGGTATAGAAAACTTCAAAATATCCCACAAAATGTTTATCAAAGGAAAAATATTAGTTATTCAGTATGCAATATGGTTTTCAGATTGATATTTCTTGATTTAATTTTGATTAACTCTATTGAATTTTAAATCTGTTTTGCTTTGTCCACTTTGAACAGGAATAAGTTGGAAAGCTAAATGGTTCTACATTTCTTTAGCACTAAAAGAATTAGCATTAATAATTGATATAAATATATACAAATATGCTTTTTTAATGCTCTTTCCCTGGATTTAAGTCTTCTCGTTGAAAGAAAAGAAATCTCACATGTATTTCTTTCACCTTAAGAACAAAATACAATTAAAATTCATTACAAAGACCCTCCCATGTTGATAAGCAGGTGGCATGGTAGAAACGCCTGCTCTGCTGCTTCAGCGGATGTTCAATTAAAGTTCCCTTAATGAAGGGAAATTGCATCATGCCGGTAGACACATTCTTGGATTTTCCAAGTTCCTAAGTAACGATAGCCATTAAAATTCATCATGCAAACTTGGCTAATTTGCGAGGAGATAAGGCCCACAGATCTTTCAAAAAGGGGCGGCCGGCTAGACGTCACACCTGGCTGATCGGCTTTAGCACCATTCTGATGGCGCAGCTCCAGGAAGTGCCCCATAGCCATAGCCCCCACTTGCGACCATCGCACATTCAACTTCTGAGTAGCAGCAGCCAAGCGTGAATCTTGCTGAATGCATAATGAGAAGGGGCTGAGTGCCGCCATTGTAAGTACATTAAGCTCCTACTCGAAGTTCATGTGGCCGATATGGCTTCTTGGCATTAGCATTTGTCAGGTGACCAGCTTGGAGCGACTCAGCTCAGCTAGGGAATCGAGGGCGAACAGGTTCGTCCCGGTCTTTTGTCAGTAGGTGGTAATGTGAGGTATTATTCTCATTTTCATTTGAGTAACAATAGAGTCGAGGAAAGCATCTATTTAGAGTGGAAAGTAGACTTCATTTGAATATTAAAAAAGTAGTAGTTCGGGGGATGTGTTTTTTGAAACCTTTTAATCTTTAATTATAGCTCATTGTATCCTGGATAAACGAAATAGTTTATTATTATATCAAAAGACTAATCTAAGACACAATCTTCTATTTATAGGACGATGGAGGAATCGAATTCTTCAACACCATCGTGCTCCAACCGCATCTGAAGCTTATCACCGACTTGGGACGCGGCTACCATGTGAGATGTGCCTACAAGAGCCGCGATGCCGCCATTAAGCCCAAGAAGCATTTGCGTAAGCACGCCCAGAAGCCGCAGGCCTTCCGGAGTGACGATCGCCGGGACTATGGACGATCGCTGGACAAGCAGCAGCTGGACGACGACCTGGACGAGGAGGATGTGTTCGATGCGAACGCCCCGCAGGAGGTGGAAGAGGATGTGAGCAACAACGAAATCCCGATGCCCGGCTGCCACATGAAGATCTACAATGATGAGCACAAGATAGCCGATGACGTGAAGATCGGCGATCCGCTCACCCTGGTGATCAGCATCGACAGACAGCAGGTTTACGGACTCCATGTCACAGACTGCATAGTTCGCGATGGCCTGGGATGGGGAGAGCAGCGTCTGGTGGGCGAAGATGGGTGAGTTTAGCTTGAAGTAGTGTGGAGGCAAGGAATATAACACAAAGCCGTAATATTACAGCTGTCCCATGGACAACGAGATCATGGGACAGTTCAACTATACCGAGGATCGGTTGGCCGCCAATGTTACCTTCCCGGCGCACAAGTTCCCGTACACCACGTCCGTCTACTACCAGTGCAATGTGCGCCTGTGCGCTCTGGAAGATCCCACCTGCCAGGAGGCGCCTCTGTGCAGCGGCAAGCGACCTAAGCGTCAGACGGCAGTCGATAGCAAGGAGGAGGACGGTCTGCCCGCCACCATCGAGGTCTTCTCGGGTCTGTATGTGAATGAGAACGAAAACGCCAACGATAGTGATGATGATGCGGTGTACAAGGAGAAGGTGAGAGCGGGTTTGCGTTTTCTATACAGATTCTCTAAATTACATGTGTGTGTATTATTTGCAGACCCTGGATGATGCCCTGTGCGTGTCGCAGCGTACTTTCGCCATAGCCATTGCCATCGCCGGCCTGATCCTGATGCTGGCAGTGGTCGCCGCCGTGCTGTGCATCATGGCCCGCCGCAGCACCAAGACGGTGTCCAACTCTGGCAGCTCCATCTACAGCGGACCCTACACGAACACCGCCTTCTCGCACAGCAGCTAAGCGGCGCGAAAGAACCCAAAAAAGAGAATAAGAAATTCAAAATTCAAATTGTTTCCAAAATCCAAAAAAACACTCAAAGTGTTTAAAAAAAAATCAGAAAGTTTACACCAGGATGAGATTCGGTCGCGCAGGTGCCGCTGCGGTAGTCAACGATTGGTAGCATTGGGAGCCACTTAGTCTGTAAGGATGCCGGATGCTGGATCGGAGCAGTCAGTCGTCCAGCGGCTGTCTCTAGCTTAAGATTAATTAGTCTTAGTTCACAAAATGTTGTGCAGAGATTACCGGGCAATGGCCGGGGTTCATCCTCAATTGCCCGCTAATGTCGCAGAGCTCCGCCAAAGGACTAACTGTCCTTTGAGCTCTGTTCCGCACAGTCGGTGTTGGACTCGCCCTTCCTTCAGACACTCCACTGTAAGTGTAAGCGTGTTTCTACAACCCCTTCTCGTACTCCTCCTTCTCCTCCACCTAATTTAATCACTCAAACTAACAACGAATGCAGCAGCCGACGCTCAGGTGATATTTGTACTCGTATCTACTTAATACCTAACTCTTATTCGTAATTTATTAATTTATCGGATGCCTAACTGCCAAAGGTCCAAAAATTGCACTCGACACTCTTAGTAGAATTTCCTGAATATTTTCTTGTCATTGTTTTTACTTAAACCAACTGCACTCCGATTTGGACGCGGGCAGGAGCCCTTATCATAAAGCAGCCGTCCCGATCAGCCACTTACTATATATAGTACATATATGTTAATGGAACAGAACACATATCTGGCAACAGTTCTCAAAGTAGTAAGCCTAGGCCTTTGCACAGCTTCAATCGAGCATTCCGCCTGGGAATGCTCCTCTGGAGCCGTTCAATTACGCAATTCAATTCATATTTTAAAAGCTCAATTATAGTTTACCTCGTAAGTTAATATTAATCATTGAACAATAAACTCAAATTAAACTAAATAACTCCAGTGACTTTTAAGTGACGTTTGGCGGTGGACGTTTTCAATGAGATAATAAGCTTAGATTGAGTATCTTATATCAGTTTATCTCTGGAAATTGACCAGAACAGAGGTTAAAGCTCTTTTCAAGCAAAGTTTTTAGTATGAGCCTCATGTCTTATTATATATTACTGCTTCTCAACCTTCTGAGTTGCCTGGCAATGTGCACCCTCAACTGTCCCACTGAAAAATCGCATCCTCTGCAGTTTCACCTGGTGCGGCGGTGTCAGCGAGCCTCAGCGGGTCATGCCCTGGCTCTGGAGAGCACCGATTCCCTAGAGGAGTGCGCTAAATTAACTCGAGAACTTCGTGGCCTGGCCTTTAACTATGCGCCTGGAGGACCGAAAAGAAATCTAAACCTGTTTGATCTCAAATTCTTTAGAAATGAAACCCAAAAGCAGAAGCATAGTCGCAGTAAATTGACTGTTTTCGAGCAACCGGGAGAGTTCTTCAACTGTCATGTCCTGACATGTCCACAAAACCATACATTTTCAGGGATGGTCAATGACAGTCGCTTTGATTATTACAGCTTGTATGGCAGGCCAACAGGTTGGGGTCTTCCAAGTAAAAAACATCGTACGAAATCTAACCAAAACTTTGTATGATCTTCGCCAGTTGTAAGGAACTACACGTGTGTGCCGGAAGTTGGCCTATTTGTGGTGTATACCCAACCCATTGCTTATCTGAACGCCTCCCTGATCTGCTCCAATTCTACCGAGTTCATTGGCAGCTTGGCCCACATTGCCTCCGAGGCCAGAACAAGTTTCCTCGCTCAGTGGCTGCTGCAGTTCAACAGGAAGCAAATTGGCCGACCAGAGCCAGAGCAAAATGTCTTCCTGGCCTATGTGGGTCTGGTGTACAACCGCTCCACTATGGATTTCAGAAACTCTCAGCAGGAAAGCCTGCAGTGCTTCCTCTACAGAGCCTGGGATACGGGCCATCCGCGCTTTGGGTGGGTATCACCGCAATCATTTCCATAGGAGTTATGATTACACTTTCCACTTAATTACAGGCAGGAGCAGGCCAACGCCAGCTGCGTGGCGCTGACGTCCCAGGGTACTTGGCAAACCCTCAGCTGCGACCGGAAGCTGCCCTTTATATGCGAAATACACACAGCAAAGCCCACATCCGCCTGGGAGCAGGATGATGCCGAGCTGGACATCGGGCCGAATGCAGTGTTTGAGTGCAGCAACGATTGAGTGTGGGCAGAGATATCCGCAGCCGATTTATTCACTTAAGCAGTTTTTAAAACACAAAAGCCAAATATAGTAATTGTTATAGGGTGTTCTCCCGCCTACCCATCGCACGCCGTGTGGAAAGTGTGTATCTGGATCAAGATCGAGTAGTGCAGGAGGTGCCACCAGCGGACCGCCGCTTAGTGGTACTTGTAGTTCCTGTGGTGCTTCAACTTGGTGTAGTTAATCAGATAGAAGAACGTCATGCTGGCCACGGTCAACTGGAAGAAGGGAGCAATTCCAGCGCGCTTGGGGAACACATACTTGTGCTGCCAGCGCCACCAGGCACGGCTCACGGCTCCGGCGAGGGCGTTGGGGCTCTTGTTGCGGCGTCCCAGCCAGGCGCCCAGCTCTCCCAACTTCACCTGTCCGAATGGCACATCGGCTGCGGGGGAATTATGTAAACCGTTAGTTTGGTGGCCAGTGTAAATGTGCTCCACCGCCTGTCGCAAAAAACGCTAGGCTAAAAATTACGTAATGGTTGGCGCTCACCTTTGCCGTAAAACCGGGCGGGGTCATAGGGCCCGTGGACCTTGGGGTTATACTCAGCAGGATAGTCACCGAAAGCCATCTCGCTGGTTTGGTTGAAAAATATTCTTAAATTGTAATCTTATGAAACGAAAAATTATGCCTGCTACTTACTCGTTCGATACCAAGTATGACCGTAACTCGATGTCACTCGGCCGTTAGGGTCACACTTAAATCGATGATACTTTTATCGAGACATTTGACGTTGCCAGTCTTTGCTGAGTGACCGTGAAATATACCAGCTGGCTATAAGAAAAATACCAAAAAGATATTGTCAATATAATTGGTATTCCAAAGCCTGCGCCACCTGGCTACACTGCGACTCCAGTATATACAGAAATCAAATAGGATTTTTGCAAGCCTGCTTGTTCGAATTGGAATCCAACCAATTGTGAGATCAAGTTGTAAACAAAAACAATGAAACTGGAAGAGCTGCTAGCCAAAGGATCGTCGTCACCGCCGGAGGACGACGACGAGGACGAGAAGGCCGAACTGAAGCCACAGAAATCGAGCAGCGCCACCGCGGACGAGGGGGCGGAGAATGCAGAGGATGCGGCCGAGGACGCTGGCGAGAAGGAAGGCGCGGGCGGCAAAAAGAAGGGCACGCGCAAGAAACGCTCCCTCAACTGGGAGGAGGCCGAGCGCGGCCTGCTCCTCGAGGTCATCAAGTCGAAGGTGGCATTCGTTGAAAATCGGAGTGTGGACGCCAAGAGCATAAAGGCCAAGCGACTGGCCTGGTCACAGATCACCAAGCAGTAAGTTGGCGTGGGGCAGCTGGGCTGACACACGAGTCCCTAAATCTAATGTCCATTTCCACCTTCAAGGTTCAACGCGCTCAACTTTCGTCACAGACTGCTGGAACAGATCCAGGTGCAGTGGCGCAGCATGAAGAACTCCGCAAAGCGAGAGCACCAACAGAAGCATCCGAAGGCGGAGGCCCTCGAGGGAATGCGCATGATCGAGTTCATGGAGGAGATGCAGAAGGATCCGGTAACATCGCGCAGCCAGACGCGCAGCGCCAACACGAACGGCACGATCAAGAAGGAGCTCCTGGACATCGACGAGGACGAGGATATGCCGCTGGCCGCTTTGCCCAACTCTACGAACGCCAGCGAGGACACGCTGCAGACGTCCACCATAGCCATCCCATCCCCGCCACCCTCCACCGCTGGCGGGGATGGGGACTCGCAGCAGGAGAGCACTCCCGCCGCCCAGCCACCCGCCCAACGACGCAAACGGGCCAAGGCCAAGCCGTCGCCGTTGGCTGGCGCCAAAGCAGAAACATCCGCCGAAACGGGAGAGGAGAACGAAAAGACAGCAGCCGCCTCGCCCCGAAAAAGGCGACAGAGAAATGTAAGTAGTAAAGAGACCACGGATAGAGATTGAATATATGTAAATGTATCTCCCATCTTCCGTAGCTTTCGCAGGCGCAGTCAGTGATGTCTGACGAGAATGAAGCATCCAACAGCGTAGCTCCCATCACCACGCTCCAGCAGTTCTCCCTGGGCGCCACACCAGTGGCCACCGATACGAATAGCCAGCCAGCCGACCTTGTCAGCACCTCCGAGATGGAGCAAAAGTACAAGCAGGACCTGTTCAAGCTGCTGAAACAGGCCCGCCTGGCCGAGATCGACTATGCCCGGCGGGAGCACGAGCAAAAGCTG
The DNA here is from genome assembly GCA_018904695.1 of Drosophila parvula. Classification (NCBI taxonomy): domain Eukaryota; kingdom Metazoa; phylum Arthropoda; class Insecta; order Diptera; family Drosophilidae; genus Drosophila; species Drosophila parvula. The sequence continues at coordinate 12,865 of JAEIIG010009016.1, read as the reverse complement.
CGCTTCGAGCAAATGGAGCAGGAGATAAAAATGGCCTACTACCGGCAGGAGCAGGACTTGAAGTTGCGTCATATGCGCGAGGAGCACGACATCCGGCTGCGCCAGCAGCGGCGGGAGCACGAGGCGCGCTTGGTCATCTACTCGCTAAAAAGCAACGGCCTCAACGGGAGCATACAGGAATCGAGCGCGGCGAAATGCAATGCCAAAGCGGACTACAACAATGTCCACGACGTCGTCGGGCCATCGACCAGTGCGGAGGGGGCGCTGGCGCTCAATGCCGCCTGTAATTAGGTAAGGCGTCATGGCCCAAGGGCTCTCGCATGCATAAACAATACGAATTGCCAGCAATTAGAGTGTAAGAGCATTTAGAGGACACATCAACAAGAAACAGTACTTTAAAATTTAGCTTGAAATATGTTTAGCGAAATGTAGCTCATCCGGACATCTGAACTTTCGGACAGCCGTTTGGCGGATACGAATACGACTACGAATACTCGTAGACACACACTCAAGTTGCCACACGTGCGGCTGGGCGAGTCCGCCGCCTATCGTCACGACAAATGGACTGTTGTTTTTTGTGCATTTCGCACCACACGAACTCACTCACAGACATTGCATTTTCAAGAAAAACTAGTATTATATATTTGTATCTGTATCGGTTAAGTGCTCCGGACAAACAAGAGATCAATTGAAAACGCGGTTGTGTCGTCAAAAAAAAAGAAAAATACGAAAATACTCAAGCACAGACTCTGAATAAGTTCCCCAAACTACTCCTCCTCAGTCAGTATTCTCTATGGCCACTGTATTATTTTTATGTATTCCTTTTTTTAGTTTTAAGCTTTTTTTGTAACGTAACTACAATTTATACATAGTAGGTAACATGTTCGGACATGTTTGTTCATACATACGAAAGCGAGCATCTTTTATAGCTCGCGTATAATCATAAGTTACTGTACGTACGTGTGTTGTATAGCGCTGTAATATCCTGTCACTTGCTTCAGCTTAATAAATGCCGTAAACCGGGCGAAAGCAAGGTAAAATGAAACCCATTAGATAAAGAAATACAAATACATAGTGTGTAAACAATATTGAATTGTGTTTTAATAGAATGGGAAACATGTACAGTTCAATCTAAGTGTGCTGAACCCAAAAGTCACAAAATTTGTAATCTAAATTTGCACTAAATTAGTATTTCGGTGGAACTTTAAAAATCGTTATTATTTGAACACAAAGAGGTCACAAAATTTTTGGAAAGTTCTGGTATTATGAAAGACTTAGACCAGACCATTGATACCCTGGAAAATGCCCGATTCAATTGGTTGTACGCGAACGATATTGTGCAGATGAGCAAGGACACCATATTCACGAAGAATGAACTAATTTGCATCGTGATGCTCTACCACAAGCTGGTCCTGGCCAATGGACCAAGGGCCAAGTTTATGAATATAGTGCAGCTTGCAACTCTCATGCAGGATCTGTTTGAAATAAGTGATCACGACTTAATATCAACTACTTTGTATCGAATTAGATGTAGTCCAAGAGTGTCGGATTCCGATTTTCTGCCGGACAAGCACTTGAGCTTACAGTCCTTCGTAAAGCTCTTGCACGTATATTTTACCAGAGACTTAGAGATGAAGATGAAGTTCGCCTTTTCCGTGAGATGCCATAATTTGCAATAAATTGAAATTATTATAATCATAGCGCTGCAGGTCTACGATAAACTTGACAATATGCAGTTAAATAGCGAGCAAGTGGGGTCCTTCGTTAAGAAGTTCTTTAACAGCGATGACGAAGATGAATTCATGGAGCTGCTAGTGGTAAGAATGGCAGGATATCTACCTATAAATTTTATTGCTGGACTTTATTGCGACAGGACATGAAGGAAACGTTATTCCTTAAATTTGATTTGGACAAAGACATGAACATAGGGTTTGAGGAGTACTGTGAGGTGGTACGCAAACAGCCCATACTGCTGGAGTTCCTAGGTCAAGTATTTCCACCCATACTCCGCATGGATGTCATCGCTCTTTGCGCAAACGTTATGTCCTGGTTCGATGACTCGCCCACGCTGAGGATCATAAAAAAACATGAAGAAACTGAGAAAGCCAATCCTGTTGAAAAACTAGAAACTTGAATTGTAATCCTCGTATCTGTGACAATTAAATTGTAAGTGTAATAGTCCTAAATCGTTTTAAGGCCGCCTTATTAATACCAGAAGAGAAGAGGCAGCGAAGATCTGCGACCCGATTTAAGCGTCAAAATTCTAGAGATGTAAAATTTAAAAATATATACATATAACGAATTTCTTGTGCTGTCGAAAGAGCTAGAAAAAAACTATCGACACTCTTGCCAATTCAACAGTCTGGGAACGCCAAATGCCTCGAGACTATTTTTTCGTAGTCTGGCAACGCCAAATGCATCGGGACTTTTTCGTAGTCTGGCAATGCCTCGCCACTGTTTTTTCGTAGTGTGGCAACGTCAAATGCCTCGGGACCTTTTTTCGCAGTCTGGCAACGCCAAAAGTCACTGTATCAGAGCCCGTTTCGTGGCTTTTTCGAGTTTTTTCGCCAAAGGGTTGCACAACCGAGTTAGTGGTTGTAATCAGCTGAAAATTGTGAATGGCGGGAAGCGTGTTAAGCCGGCAGTTTTTCTCGAATAGTATGGCAACGCCAAATGTCTGGCAAATTTTCTTTTCTGGCTAATTTTAGTGAGTTTTGGCATTATAACCAGAAAAGCTGGTGGTCACACTGCTCTCTTATTGGACACTGATACTGGCCCAAAAAATAGTAAACAATACAATCCGCAAGTCTAGTCTAAATTGAAATGGCAACGGAGGAACATCAACGCCTGGCCATGATCGTGAAGAGTTGCCACGAGAGCCTGCGCCAGCTAACGAAGCAGCACGGGGCGACGGTGGCCTGGCAAGAGCACACGAGTCCCAGAAATGCCAAGCGGCTGGCGGAGTACGCCAAGGCCATGCGGCAACTGGCGGCCATATGGGAGACGAACGACGAGAATATGGAGCTGCAGGCGCGCAGCCGCATCAAGTGGGCCATTGACTACATTACCAAATACTTCTTCACCGAGGGCATCTACCTGCAGAAGCGGCAGCGGGAGCAGCGACTTTTGGAGTCCTACAAGAACGAGGGACAGTTAGACGATGTGAGGTGCCAGCTATTGGAGGAGCCTCCCGACAGGCTGCGGGTGCTGGACGTGGGCAGCTGCTTTAATCCCTTTGCCAGTGCCCCTCACCTGGAGGTAACGGCTCTAGATCTGTGCCCCGCCACCGAAGATGTATTGCAGGCGGATTTCTTGAAAGTTGAAGTGGCGGCTGGTCTGACGGAACCGGAGCTTAAAGAGGGCAGTGTCAGAAGGCTACCAGCGAACCATTACGAGTGCGTCATCTTCAGTCTGCTGTTGGAATACATGCCCAGCGCCGAGCAGCGGTTGCAGTGCTGTCGCAAGGCCTACGACCTGCTCCTGCCCGAGGGCATCCTCGTGCTCATCACACCCGACTCGCAGCATGTGGGCAAGAATGCACACCTTATGAAAAACTGGCGGTACTCGCTGGCCAGGCTCGGCCTGTTGCGAGTGCGCTTCGAGAAGCTGCCGCACATCTCGTGCATGGTTTTCCGGAAGGCCATCAGCCGGGAACTCTCACAGCACTGGGCTAGCATCCACCGCGAGGAGGGGATGAGCGAGGAAATCCGGATACCGCAGGACGATGGTTAGATAAGATACGGGCTACAAGCTGCGAGCCTCATAAATCGATGTAAATATGTCAGCGTCTACTTATTTATTTATGGCTTAACTTATCTGTGTGAGTTAATAATAATGGTTGACGATTTATCTATTATCTATAGATGTCGTAAATGTGCAAATGCTATTGCTTCTGTTCCGACTGTGGGAACAGGCCGCTGCTGGTCTGCCGCTTCTTCATTGCCGTAGTGGCACCCTGCGATATCTTCATAATGTTCGGGGGCAGCGGCTTCTTTCGATCCGCCTCCCATTCGGCGCGATGGAGTCGCTGGCGATGCTTGTACATGTTGGCGTTGGAAAAGAACGTCATGGGACAGTTGGGGCAGGTGTAGAGCACCTCGCCAGTGTGCGTGGACGTGTGTTCCTGTGATTTAAAGACCATAAATCCGGCTATCTTGGCAAATTCGAAGAATGGTGACTCACCCTCAGATCCTGCGGTCGTTTGAAGGCCTTCTCGCACATCCCGCACTTGAACTTGCGCTCGCACTGGTGGTTGTGGTAGATATGACGCTTGAGGGCTCTGGAGTTGGTGGACGTCTTGTTGCAGATGTGACAACGGTGCTCGTCGCCTGGCGGCTCGTGCACCGTGTTCATGTGCTGCTTCAGACCGGACAGGTGTCGCAGCCAGGTGCCGCAGATCTCACACTGCACGGGATCGGGCTTCGGGCGCGGCTCTTCGGAATGTTCCAGTTCGTGGTGCTTCTTGAGATTCGTTTGGGAACGCAACGTCTTGCCGCACTTATCGCAGATGATGGCCGTTTCCGGGTCGTGCATGTAGCGCAGATGCTCCTTCAGCTTGCGCTCCGTGGGAATCCTAAAGGGATAAAGGGATTAGACTAGGGTTCAGGGGCTGGACATGACTACCCACTTCTTGTTGCACTCTGGACAGCTGTATTTGAACTCGGACTTGGGCACGTGCTTGGACACATAGTGATACTCAATGGCCGCCTTGGTGGTGAAACTCTTGGAGCACTTTTCGCACGGGTACATTCGCTTCTCCTTCGGCTCCGTCTTCACGTCGGGGTTCGTGTGCGTCTGCTCGTGGACCTCAAGGGAGCGCGAGTCCTGAAATACCCGGCCGCACTGCGAGCACATGAAGTGCTCTGGATTCTTGTGGACCAACACATGCTCCGCCAGACCCTTGCGTATGTGAAACTTTCGTCCGCAACACTCGATGTAGCCCGATTCGATGTTGTGGGAAACCCGCTGATGGCGTCGCATGTCCGCGAAGTTCTGGACGAGGAGGTTGCAGATGTGGCAAGGGAACTTCTTGAAGAACTGCAGAATAATCTCATCGTACTCGTTCTGCTGCAATTTCCGTCGCTCGATCTCCTCGCGGCTCATGCGGACGGGTGGGACCAAAGGTCTCTCGCGTTTCCGGTACTTTTTGGGCTTTACAACGACCCGCTTGGGGATCTCGGCATACCGCTCCTCCGGCTCGATGTCCGGCAGGCTGTTGTTCGAGTCATCGCCGCTGCTTTCGCTGGAGGAACTGGAGCTGTCGTCGGTGCCCAGAACAGCTTCGGCGCGCACGAAATCCATGTCATTGGTCTTTACGTCGTAGTGTTCATCTTCATCAGAGTCTAATTCTTTTTTGGGGGACGCAATAGGCTCTGGTTTGGCTTTGGGCGGGCGACCACGTCTCGTACTCCTTCGTAGCGGGTGCCCCTTTTCATTGTCTCTTACTGGTCCATTGGCCGCGCTTGTCTTTATTTCTGCGCTCACGAATTTTGCCAGAGGAACATCCGAATCACTGTCCAAAGGCTTTTCATTTTTAATGCGACGCTTCGAATGCGGAGGACCTTCGGCTTGTGAGCCCAGCCGCTTGTTCGCGCCGGTTTTCGTTTCGGTGTTAACTGGGTCCTCGAGGAGCTCTACCTTGGGCAGGGGCTCCAGTTCGTTGACTTCTACCTTCACTTCACTGGGCGCGAAGAAGCCCTCGGCCAGGGCATCTAGTTCCACGGCGAACAGCGGGTTGATGGCCTCCTCCGTCTCGCCGCAGAACTCAATGGCCACGCTCTTGGAGTCCCTTCTGCCTGTTGGCTGTTGGTGCAGCCTAGAGACCCGCTGGTGTAACTCATCGAAGCTGCTGACGCACTGCCAGCACTCCCGGCAAACCGCCGCATCACCGCCCGCAGTGAGCACCTGCAGGAGAGGAATTAATATCCACTACTTGCGATTATGTCGCGCGGCTTACCTCGGAAAACGAAAAGTGTTTGCTGATGGTCCCCTTAATGTTTAGCCGGACGCCTTCGGCGGACAGCAGCTCGTAGCCGCCATCGGAGCAAACCAAGCAGAGCACGCATTCGGGCATATTGTAGTCCGATTCCGTAGCAGTAAAAATCACCTAAAGTAGATGCATTTTTTTGCACTTCCAGCTTTTGTTTATGGTTTTTGGGGCACAATTTGTTTTCGTTCAACGCAAATAAGGGTTGTCAGGTGCCTAATAAAATTGGTCAGCGATAGTTATCGTGAGCTTTAGGCAATAATTATCCCATCCTTATATTCCAGTATTTTCATACTGAGATGGAGTAATTAATGCAAAAAGAGTTTTATATTTTCACCCAGAATAGAAAGATAAATGAAATTAATTAATTTTATATTCTAGTCCATTCCTAAATCTGATAACTATTTAAAAATTTTGTTGTGGCTTTATAAGGTGATGCGACAATCCTACTAAAAATGGCTAACGCCTTTAGACTCGCGCGTAGACGCCTTAAAATAATACCAAAATACAACGAACGCATTGTAGAAACAGCTGTTGCGTGCCTTTCATTGCCAAGCGCATTGAAATTTAGAGTTTTAATAAATCTTGTAACTTTGAGGCCGTAAAATGGGCAAAAGGAAGGTGAAAAGGCTTAAGGCCATGAAAGCCCTAAAGGCTGTGCAGGCGAAGATCGATTGGTACAAGAGCCATGCTATTTCCGCGGAGGCTTCGATGATACTGCGCAGCCTGACAGGCGTGGATCCTCAGAAAGATCAACTTCCCACCGGGGCGATTTCGGTGAGTACTTTTCTTTTTTGTCTAAAAAATAACATACTTCGGATGAACTCCGGAGTTGGCGTCACCTGCAATGCGCAGTATCCGTTTTCCCGCGAGTGGCAACTGGGGGCCATCTTGGCATTTAGTGCGCAAACGCCAGGACTGGACCCCAAACCCCAACATTCCCAAAAGTGAAAAGTGAAAATTTCGAGAAACGCCAGACAAACGCCAGACAACCGTCGAGACTGAGCCGTGCCAGTTGGATCAGCCAATTCTTAAGAGGCCAAATCGACATCGTAAAGAACCCACCTAACATGGAAAAGATCTGGAAGAAGGTGTGCGACCATCACGATGTGCCCGAGCAGGTGGCGAAGGAGTGGTTTGCCCGAATCCAGGAGCACCTGAGCTCCGAAAGCCCATCGCGCGCCTACCACAACTGGCAGGAGATGATGCAGCGCAAGGAGCCCCACCTGGCCGGTTGTGCCAATCCCAACATCGTGCTGGCTGCCTTTTTCCAATACTATCACTTCGATGGCAACCGCAGCTGCTCGGAGGAGAACATCGAGGTGTTCGAGGAGTTCTGTCAGGATGCCGTCATCGAGGATGTGAGTAGCGTCTGGCGAATATCCCCTACCCCTCCTCTATACGGAGTATTTGATCCACCCACCTCCAATTAGGACCGCGCCAAGAGTCTGGTATGCAATTTGCTGGGGCGCAAAACCCCTGAAAATGAGTTAACCTGGTGCCATGACGACGAGGCAAATTTGCTGCAGGATGTGGATCTGGTGGTGCTTGCGTGAGTATTTGCCGCCTAATCCAACCCTCGCTCACTCTCACCTGCCCGTATCGGTCATTCAACTCCACTCAAGTTCCTCTCCGGAAGAGTATAAGCACTATACCACCCTGTTGCGTTCGGAGTACGCCAATTTGGATGATGCCACCTACAAGGCCATGCGCATCAAGGTGCTGGAGACACTGCTGATGATTCCCTCCATCTATGCCACCGGGGAGTATCACGACAAGTACGAGGAGCTTGCCCGCACCAACATACGCAGCGAGATCCGCGAGCTAAGGCAGAAGTAGGTATTTTTAGGCCACCTGCCAGGAGTTTGGGCTTTGCTTTGTTTCCTGCAATTTAGTTGTGTACTTTACGGGTCGTTTTACCTCGTTTGACTGCATGGCCATTCTCTGCTAACCAGGGATCTATCCTCTTCTCTGCCATGCATCTATATAGTTTAACTCATAAGTTAGGTCAGAATCAAAATTGATTTCCTAGTTAGTGTGTACGCCTAGAGATACGTAAGCCCTGTAGACACTCTCCAGCTCACAATAAATTTGATGTAAATTGATGTACCAAAAAAATGAAACCTGTAGTTTTACTCAAAAGCACCTTAAGAACTATATATAAACAACCCACTACAACTAGAGGGAACTCTGGGCCACGGTAAGTAGAAAAAGGAAAAGCTTGTCACTGTCGAGTGTCTAACCCTTAATTCCGTTTTATTCCGTGAAAAATTTAGGCAGTGCCACAACAAAACACAGAATCCCCCAGCACCAGCAAGCAACCAGGTCCTTCAAGGCAGAAGTTCAGGAAGTTCAGAGACCGCAAAGCCAAGGTACGTAAGTGCAATTTAAGAACGCATTTAATCACGGAGTCTGTCGACCTCTTTCAGAAACCACCCAAGAGATTGCAGGCCAAGGCGAAGCAAATCAAGAATCTGGATCAAAAATGCATATCAAAGATTAAAAAGAAGTACAACATCCAGAAAAATCCTCAAGTTCAACACAAATGGCAATTTCTTAGGAACTCGCCTAAGAAGAACTCCGGCTTGCCCAAACCCAAAGTCTACACACCGCAAAAGGTGAAGAATCCACTTGGGAATATATATTTCCTTATTTTATATTCATATAAATATTACATTTAGAAAATTGCAAAGAATATTGAGGCTATTGAAGAGGGAGAACTTATCGAAAGCAGTGATGACGATGACTGCGTGCTGCTGGACACCACCATTACCATCAATGCAGACGATAGCGATGCAGATACCGAAGCATTTTCCAGTGATAAATTCTTTGAGGCCTGCCAGCGTCGTGCCGAGAAAATTGCCACGCCGAAAATATTCAAGGATTCGCAGCGTCAGGCGTCCCTGTTTATAAAACAAAAGTCAGACAATCCATTGCTGTACTCCACCATTTGCAAGTCGGATTTCGCGTCGGACATTTCCTGCGTCAACCTGATTGACAGTCCCGAAGAACCAGTAATGCCAAAACCAAGTTATAACGCCAACGATTCGGTGATCCTCTTGGACGACTCTATTGCCGGAGAGGATTTCATTCCCCTGCTTAATCCGCTGGCAATGAACGTCGCGGAAAAGGAAACCCCTAGAAGACCACCCCAAAGGAAAAATATTATAAAGAAAAGTGGACGGATGAGCATCAGCCAGTTTACCAAGGAAGAAAAAAAGAAAGTGGGGGACTACAACAGCAACACCTTCAATCCCACCGAGGAAACGGACGGGGCCGGGCAGTCGGGCGACAAGCCAAAGTCGCATAAACGCTCCATCATTATCGATGGCAGCAATGTGGCCTTTGCGTAAGTGTTTTCCGTATTCCAAAATTCCTTTTACCTTACCTTAATTAATTAAATTAACATAAACAACTTGCAGCCATGGCAATTCCAACATGTTTTCATCGGATGGCATCAATTACTGCCTGCAGTACTTCGAGAAGATGGGACACAATGCCAAGGCTGTGGTGCCATCGTTTCGTCGCAATGCCTTCAAGTCCTCCAATCCTGAAATGCTCGATAAGCTGCACAAGCAAGGCAAGATAGTGTTTACGCCATGCAAGAACATTCCCGGTCAGAAGTCAATCAGCTACGATGATCGGTGAGCTACGATTATGTTAACCGAAGCTCACACTTTTATAATACCCCATCCTGCAGCTTTATTTTGCAGCTTGCCTACGAGTGGAATGCGGCCATAGTGTCCAACGACAACTATCGGGACCTCATCGACGAGAGTCCGGCCTTTAAGAAGATCGTGGAGACTCGAGTCCTGGGCTACACTTGGTGCGATAACATATTCATACTGCCCAAGGATCCCTACGGTCGCTGGGGACCCACTCTCGATGAAATTCTGAAATGCTAGTTCACTCAACGCTTACTACCTTATTAATGTAAAAAATAACATAGTCTATAGCGTTAATCTATAAGATAAATTCTCGCATTTACTGATTTCTCGTTCGTTCACTACGTATTTTTCTAAGCACAACTGTGTCTGTATATATACCGAAATATTTATAATTTTCGTAAAAGTTGAGGTAAAATTAATCTTATGTTCTATTTGGTCAGAAAAAAATAAATAAATATTAAATACTCTATTTAAAATTGGATTTAAATTTATCTTTTTTTGTAGTTTTGTTTTATAGTTTTGGTTTCTAAAAGAATCTTATGTTTTTATTGTCTGAGAAAAATGAAAGTAATAATACAGATAAAAGCATTTAGTAGTAGTAAAAAACTTAGTTTAATATATTTTCAGAACACGTCGAACGTAAAGCACAACAGGACAATGTCAGGAATTCTTCCGTTCAACCGCAAAGTCAAGGTAAAGCATTGATGTATTAAAATTTAATGTTGTTATTCTTATATGATGTATGTTTTTCTTAGAAGTCACCCAAAAGGCTGGGCAGGCCACAGCCAAATAAAAAGGTGGTTGTCGATCGTATGATCCAGCTGCTCAAATCTTATAGAAAGACTTTGTCTGATAATCCTCAGTCTCAACGCAGATTGGATTTCGGGAATGACTTGCTGGTGAAGAACCATATCCTTCCCAAACCAGAGATCATCACTCCGAAGGTAATATCATTTATGTGTTTACAATTACATTTATTTTATTGATTTATTTATATTAAACTTTCACCTAAAGAATGAAGAGAAAATCCATCGCATGGCAGATGAAGTCGTGAGTGATGATGGAGATCTTGAGAATTTGCATCGCCTTGACAAGTCATTTGCCAAGCTAAATTTAAAAATGAAATCTGAACCGAATACGGAAGAAGACTACATGCTGATGAACCTCTTTGAGGACGAAGATGATGAATTCCTTAAGGCTTGCCTGCGCAGTGCCAAGAAAATCGGAATTCCGAAAGTATTCAAGAACGAGACGGCTCTGCTTATAAAACAAAAGTCGGAAAGTGAATTCCTGAACACGGCCATACCCAAAAAAACGGAGAATAAACCAGAGAGAGCCCTTGAGATTGCGGTCCCCGAATCAAGAGCTGTATCGAAAATAATTGGCAAGGATTTGACTGACAAAGTTCCCAAGCCACTGGAAGAAAAACTCGAGAACGCTGAGATATCTTCAAAGCCACTGGATGAGATGCCCGAGAAAAAAACAGCGAACATCGAGACAGTTTTAAAACTGGCGGAGATAAAAACAGAGATGTTTGACATAGTTCCTAAGCCAGCGGAGGAAAATCCAATGAAACTCTTCATAGTTCACAAGTCACATAAGATAAAATCAGAGAAATTCGATGTAGAACCAACGCCAGCAGAGAAAAAAACAGCGAATCCAAAGATAATTTCCATACCAATGGAGAAAAAATCTGTGATACTTAAAAAACCAGATAATCTCCAGATAGTTCCCAAACTAGAGGAGAAAACAGCAGAGAATTCCAAAATAGTTGCCGAACCAGCGGAGACAAAATCAGAGAATCCCAAGATAATTCCCAAGACAGAAAATAAAACACCAGAAAATTCCAAGATAGTTCCGAAACCAGCGGAGAAGAAACCAGATAATCCTAAGATAGTTCCCAAACCAGCGGACATAAAATCAAAGAATAAAGGCTCTAAGCAAAAGCAGTGCAACCAAAAAGGGAAATCGATGAAAGACTTCCGTTTCGCCGCTGCACAAAATAATAAAAGAGGCAACTACAACCGAAACTTCATTAATCTCCCCAATGAAATCCAGACATGCAACCGGCCTAAGCGAAACATTATAGTCGATGGCAGCAATGTGGCCTTTTCGTGAGTGTTTTTTCTTGAGCTTCTAAAAAGGCTTTTGAAATATAATTAATACATTTTTTACTCTTTAGCCATGGCATGAACTCCTTTTTCTCATCGGAGGGCCTCCAGTATTGCCTGCAGTATTTTCACAATATAGGACACTGTGTAAAGGCAGTGGTGCCTTTGTTTCGCCGCAACGCCTTCCAGTCGTCCAACCCCCAGCTCCTTGAGAATCTGTACAATATGGGAATGATAGTGTTCTCACCATGCAAGAACTTCGCCGGCCAAAAATTTTGCTCCTATGATGATCGGTAAGAAATTGAAAGCATTAATTATTCTGAAATTAACCTACTATATGTAAACTTTTGCCAGATTTGTTTTGCAAATTGCCTACGAGTGGAATGGTGCCATTGTGTCCAACGACAACTATCGGGACCTGCTTAACGAATCTCCGCCATTCGAATGGATCGTGAACAATCGCGTCCTTACCTACACATGGTGCAACAACTCATTTATGCTGGCCATGGATCCCTACGGACGCCGAGGACCATCTCTCAATGAAATCCTTCATTTCTGAGTCAATTTTTTCATTTAACATCATTGACAACATCATACTATTTGAAAATATATGTAATAAACGATCCCGTTGCTTCCAGAACCTCAGTCTTTTCGTTCATCTTTTATTTTATATTTTTAAGGGGGTCTTTAGTAAGTGCAGAGAGGTCAATCGGTCTTATTATTAAACATTACACGAAATGTAGGCAGTGGGCAATCGTTGTTATTGTTTTGGCAACAACAAGTTCCAAATCGGGAGTGTTCCCAGAACAAATTAACCAAATGCATGGTTCCATGTATCAGGCGAACAGAACGCAGCAACAGCAAATAATCAATGACGTCACGTCATAGTTAACACCATCGTTGCTCTACTGATCTCTGCTCGCCTGTTACACGAAATGTAAGCAGCGGCCAATTGTTGTTATTGTTTCGCCAAAAAAGTTGCCAATCATCAGATTTCCTAGTACAAATGTATCAAATGCAGGTTTCCATGTACCAGGCGGTCAGAATGCAGCAGGAGGTTGATTAGTTCAGTGTAAACATATTTGATAACTGTTTAGTGC